>JAECUM010018050.1:0-24439 GCA_016617855.1 Megalonaias nervosa | reverse complement strand
GTGCCCTTGAAAATGTTCTGATTCACGAATGTAATATTTCATACAAACATTCTTAAATTCTCGAAATTCTTCGAAGAGGCCACATAGCATCAACATATGTTTAACGTAATGGTCGTGATAATTACCTAATGGTTAAAGATTGAAGCATGACATCGCATCATGCAAATACCGGTAATCGTCGAATCACTCAGACTTGTATATAACCTTTCTTTGGGTAGTATATAATTTTCATCGAATCTATGAAAATGATGTTGATGAACATATGTCTGTCATAACCAGACATGTATTAATGAATGGTGAATGAATATTGGATTTATAGTGCGTACAAAATTCGCATAACAGTCTTCACGCGGACGGCGTCTGTACCTAGTTGTTGAGTAATAATGGTCTCTATTGACCTCGAACACTTTCGATGCCCAATATTTCTTTCTCTCAGATATGACATGTACTTGCTGAGCTTAACTATTTCCCGTCTCTATCTGTGAATACCACCATCCACGCATTTTTCAGTCCATTGTCGGCTATTTTTGTGACCCTACCAAAAAATAAGTACCCCCTTCCCAAACTATTTCCATGTAAAATTTGTGATGTGACTTGATGTATGTACTGACCCCTGATAGAATATGCTTAGCTGCTGGCAATGCCAGTGTACCTTTAGTGCAACACATGTCATCGTATGGAGGGACGATGATAGGGTCCCTGATCGTGGCGATGTTAATGCATATGTTTCATCGATTTTAACTGGTACACTCTTTCAAACGCAATATAAACGGCATAGCAAACTTTTAACTGATAATGATAATTTCTCAATTTGACGACTGATCGTTCGCCAGACATTATGTTTAACGAGTTGTCTTTACTGTTGCGCGATCTTTTAGGATCTAATAATTCTTTGGTCTATTGAACAAATTCAATCTAATTTTGCCAAATATGTATCTACCCATAAGATTTACTTATTTATTATGACAGTAATTTGGATAAATCTAGTATACCAACGTATTAATATTTTTCATTCCATCAAACAGAAAGAAAATTTCAACATACATTTCTTTTCACTCTGATTGGTCTAATGTAAATATCTTCACATATTTAATGCACATTTAAAGAAATATTAGATTCTTCTTCTCCGGTTGCCTAAGTGGTTAGAGCTTCAGCCTTGGATACGGAAGATCGCAGGTTCGAACCCCGGCCGTGTCATACCAAAGAATTATAAAAATGGTACAAGCAGTTGCCTCTGTTAGCGCTCAGCATTAGGGGTTAATGTTAGGACTGGTTGGCCTGTTGTCAGGATAATGTGACTGGGTTGGACATGATGCTACATGTCTTCCGCACGATGCCCCAGTGCTAGAAAGTACAATAAACTCTCTCACTGCAGACATCGTAGCAACATAACAAAAATTGTTAAAGCTACGTTAAAAGTCTAAACCACACACACACACACACACACACACACACACACACACACACACAGATTCTCCTTCAAAGATACTATACATTTTTTCTCAGTTTTCCACAAACATCTTTATTTCAAACATCTGTCAAGCCAATGTCGGTATCTAACCATCTGTTTTTTGTATATCCTATCTACTTGATCATTTGATGTACTTAGCACTGATTCAATTGCTTACAAAACATGTCTTTATTTTTTTACATCAGCATCTTAATCTTCATTAAATGTTTCTGACCCGTTCGTGCAAATCTATAGAGTAGTCTCCCCTAAGTGCTTGATACATATCTACGTGCAATGTTCAAAATTCAATCCTGTCCAAGTGATAGGACTTATATTTCTCAATTCTAGGATTAATTTTTGGACTATTTTCACAAACCGTAAGTCCTATTTCATAATTTTACCTTGTTTTCTAGTGAAATAAATTATTTTGTTAAACTTTCCAAAGCTTGTTGACTTCACTCTTTTCTTTTGTTACATTTGTACGAGCCTACACGTAACACAAGAAAATTGGGGTTGCTCGTCCTTGGGATATATGAATTTTGGTTAAAATATTTCAGGAAATTCTTATCCCGGACGAGTCCAAAACTTAATCCTAGAATTGAGAAATATAAGTCCTATCACTAAACAGTTCTAATTGAAACCAGGTTCGAATCTCTATGAAGTTCCAATATGGAAGACGATGACGTCAGATGAGGTCGTTGTACTGATGGCAACAATTCCTCGTTGAAACACAATTTATAATGTTCTGTTTAGAATTCCAGAACAAATTTCCACTGAATGTCTTTGTCCAAGTATTTCGTTGAAGTAGAATATTTTCCAGGGTGAATAAATTATTTTAAATAATAAACTCAAATCAAATGGCAACAACAAAATATCTTTCGGCCTGAAGATATATTTTACGACTGCCTAAATCTACTAGAGAGCGTCTGTTTAAAGCCGCGATTTTCGATCACATGATGGCTCACGTGACGGGCTATGTGATCACTAATTTTAACATCGCAGTAAAAATAGATATGCTATTTTACACGTACACTAGAATAGCCGTATCTAAAAATCAGATTCCCACACTGGAATAAATTAGAAAAGAAAGGCTGTTTACAATTCATCTAACACGTGGGTCGAACATGACCTTGGTAATAGCCAATCATTTTCGCTTAGTGTTTACAAAACGTCTCAACGACGTTGAGCTAAAAATAATGATAATGTAATACCTTTTACGTTCAAATCAGGTCAAAACAGAGAAGTGATTTTTCGAAAATAGTCAAATCCCGTGAAAATTATCATTATAATAAAATGTAATGAAACAAAAATAAAACAAAAAAAAAGAATTTAAAACTAACACACAAGTAATTTAATTACATATTCGTAACTATATATATATATATTTGTGTGTGTGTGTGTGTGTGTGTGGACAGATGTATATTAACGGCTGACCATTTCAATAAGCAGGCTTATGTAATATTCTAAATACACAGTTTATTTCTACCTATCTCCTAATGATCATGTCAATTCACCTTTTTTACTATAGTCTGATACACATTCTTTCCAAGAATATATGCATACTTAATATACATGGTCTCTGGTTTATATTCATGTCGTCCAAGGTCGATAAGAGTTAAGCCTTAATTTGCGGTCCGCATGATCTTCTGGCTTTCACAAGAATTTAAATTATAATTTAAAGGTTGCAGTTTTAGGCCATAAGTTCCTTCGTTCCTTTCAATTAAATTTAGAACTGTTCTAGAATAAAAGTATTGATGTGTTTGTGTTCTTATTATTGTTTTTGGGGTTTTTTTTGTACTATATAAAAGCTAAACCTAACAATGTTTTATAATTGGTGAGGAATGGCACTGAATATATGAAATGTTATAAAATAATGCATACTACATGTGATCACAGGCACTTGCAGCTGTCGAACTCTACATCGACAAATATATTACACTAGCCTCCAAATTTGTTTTAGAAATAATTTTCTGCTAATATATTGATACACCTGGATATGGTTGTACAAGAAATATTTTCTTATTTTGACAAAATCAATATTAAACAATTACTTGCAAATAATTATCTATAGTTAATAAATAATCGATGATCAATATAGTATTTTTAAAGTCTCCAAATGTAAATTATTTCTAACATTAACGCATCTGATCGAATGTGTACAGATTGGAATAACTCATATCAGGTCAAGTGAAAATGTGTATAAATAAGAACTTGATATATAAAACCCTTGAATTGCGACTCTGACGCCGTACCATCTGAAATACCTCGCTTCCCAGTGTAAACGCCTTTAAATCAGAACGTAAATAATCGGATGTAACAATGATACAGCTAACTGCCAAAAAGCAGAGTTCATTTACGATAGTTGTAATTTGTTGCATAAAATAAAACGGATGTGCAGGTACAATTTTATTATAAATTGCTGTATGTATATCAAAAATATATTACTTCACAAAAATAAACGCCAATAAGAATTGATTAGAACATAGTGTTCATCTTTAAAACTCTGAGTCAAAGATGACACAATTATTGTGAATAAGGATGACTTGAAGATTTGAAGTCATACTAATATATATCTAATCATAAGAAATAACCGAACTCTAGAGATACTGCTGTTCATGGTCCTTCATTCTGACATAAATAATGTTTTATAAACGTAGGTTTACAAAATTAATGCACACTATGTCATAAAATGGACAACAGAATTATTTCATTTATTTATTTTCACCATATTCGTACTGAATACAAATAATTTTTCGTCATGTCACAAATTTGTTCTCATCTCGGGCAAGATAAGATATATTTCTGGCAAGACAAATAATAAAAACAAAAGAAAGTGTTCAAACTACAAAAGTTAACGTTTCTCATCGGGTTCAAACCAAATAGGCGCGACATCGAACATTTTCAATGTATACCTCCATCAGGAATGTAAACCTTTGCAACCTTAACCTTTCTTTTGTGAACTGTATTTATCTGGTTTCTGTTTAGTTATTGTCTTTGACAAAGACTCAACGAGAGTCGAAAGCGCTTAAAACATGAAAACCGTCGTTCCAAATAATTGAAACTTTGTAAAGTTGACACTTTAACATTCTTCACACTACTCGTGATTTTGCTGAAAAAATTTTTTTTTCTCTCAATCTTTTTCTTTATATCTGCAAGTGTAATAGGATTAGACAAATATACGGAAGGACGGACGGACAAATAAACAAATGCTTGTTTAATGAGAATCTGCGTATTTATATATTGTAGTACATAACATTACAGCGGTGTTACAACTGGGTTATCGTAACCCCCTTTTCCTTCAGTGTCTTTGGCCTTAACCTTTTCTGAGAGATCCAGATAACCCAATGAGGCCATCTCTCGAACTTTTCTTTTCTTGACCCTAATTCTCTCTTTTTCTTCTTTTGTCATGTACCTGAATTTAAGAACCATACAGAGGGTTACCGCGGGAACTGAAAACACCAGACTTGAAATAACACCGACAATTATGTTTTTAGTGAACCTCTCTATCAGGTTGCGGTGCAAGGGTTCATAAAGATTAAGTCCACGAATTGCCTTTTTGCGTAGGGTGCCATTGTTGTATACCATACAAACATACGTGCCGTGAAGATCATGGCTGACGTTCTTGATCATCAAATCATGACCGGGAATATCATACAAATCTACGACAAGATAGTCTGAATCGTTATGTCCTGGACGAAGTTCCTTCTGTTGGGGGGTTTTCCAGACCACTTCATCGCCGTCAGTTAAAAGAATCCTTGTATCGTTGCAGGAAAATGAAAATTCCACATCAAGGTAGGTGCTGTATGCCCAGGTATAGGTCTGACATCGTACAAGTAAAGGTAGGACAAGAACCAGGAAAATCAGCTGAGTTAGCATCTGAAAGTAGAATCAATGAAACAATTTCGAGTTATAATGTTGACCTGGAAAACCCATTTTAAAAAAAAATTATGAATTAAATTCACTCTTAGATCTTACACAGCGAATTACGTCTGAGTGCATACCCATTTCTAGATCAAACTTTGCAACACTCTTGATAAGTTTATAGTAGCAGATTGATTACAAAATGTTGACTCAGAAGTATATCCACGTTTTAAATCATAAAATTGTTACACACAAACATTTTCATCCGTAATAAGATTTATACAGTCCTCTATTCGTTGAAATTTATCAATCAAATTCTTGAATAAACTTTGTCCATTCCCCAAAAATTATTTTGTGATCCCTTTTTGAAAGACTGCAACCGCTCTAGACGAAAATTTACGCCGTATCTCCGAAAGGGTATTCGCGAGCTAATAGACAAATACAAATAATTTGCTTTTGAAGGAAAAGAGACCTAAATCAATTTTAGCAATTAATTTTAAGTCCTGTTTTACGTGTTTTTGCAACTGTGACGTTATGAGTGGTTAATGTTCGTGCTAAAACTGGCCAACCAATCCGCGTATGTTTAAATTTAGAAACGTGTGTGAAACTCCAAGACTCCTAATACTACTTGTACAAAAGGATTAGACTGCTCTCCCTTTTCCACTTCCTCATACATATGTCGTCTGCATGAGGTTCAGTATTTGTAACTGCTTATTTTAGAAACCTTCATCTCTTATGATCCCCTAAATTGGGTATAGCTCCTGTATTTATCATATTTTTCAGTCAGAATTATTTCGTGCTGGTCTAAATCCAGCGTGAACTAGCATATATGCGTAAAAATTTTCATACATCTACAATCATATGGCGGTTTGAATATGCTTGAATATACTTCTCCCTTGAACAAATTAGGAGAAAAAAAAATACATGACAAACTTGTCAAATTTCATCTCAGTCATTTGACTCTCTTTTTGCTTTTATAAATTGGGCATTTACGCTGAGCGCATAGTTTTGCACTGAAATCATGTGTGGTAATAGTGCTGAGCTACATACACGCAGCTTCTGGTAAATATTTAATGCTTACGTAAACCTAATTTACTCCAACACATGCATTCCTGGATTGTATTTTAAATAACACATGATCCCAACTGTCAAATTTCGGGATTCTTTTCTTAGTTAGAAATTCACTAATGTGCAAAATACCACAATACGAAAATAAAGACTGGAACCTAAGAACCAGTTTAGGAATAAAATGGAGGATAGACTGGTTTCGGAAGCCATGGCTGGTTGATATTGAAAAGTAACAATTAAATGTAAAAAAAAAATATTGTCAGAGCTGGAGATTGATGTTCTGTTTCGCTTCTGTTCACTCTAGTAAATCATCCGTTTTTCGTTTGGATGAGGAGAAAGGTTAGTTTTAATCCTCCACGCAATCATGAAGGTTATGACATTATTTGCATTACTTAAATAATGACATAATGTAATAAATCTAGGGTTTGTGCCATTTGTATTTACGTCTCCATTTTTATAGATTTATTAGATTTTTGATTACTTGTTTGATTATAGGAAGTCGGTGTTGGGGAAATTTTCCTCAACCCGAGTGCAGTGTTGATGAGATTTCGTGATGGTATGGTTTAGTTTCGTAGTGAGTCCTGGTCAAACCCGATAAGTCGGCACGGTCAGATAGTTCCTATTAAAATCTAATTGTTTTGATAGATAGTGTATCTTCATGTGAACTATTTCTGATAGGGACCGATATATTGTACAATGGAAAATTGAGAAGGGATTGTTCCACTAACTGGAGACGCCTTTTATTGTTGATATGCGAAATGAGGCTTAAAATCATGATTTGACTGACCCAGGGATAGAGTAAGAAAATAGTTCCCTGTATTTTGTGTTTGAGTTGTATTTATCTTTTCACGGCTTGAAGTACTGGTGCTACGTTACGGAAATCTAACAAGGAGAAACCATACAGATGTATGGTTGCCTTGCAACTATGAAGTTGTGATGCAAATGAGAAGTTGTGATAATTGTGGTCATTCAGTGATTAGATGAAAATTATCTATTGTCTTGACGCCTTGTTAGAATTTCCAGTAGACAACGGTTGTTGTCGAGAAGTCCTTGGAAATAAGGGGAAAACAAGTGACTTCTACCAGAATTCACGCGAGGGTTGGATGCGTTCGGCATATTACAAGAAATTCCCTTCAAAATAGATGCTGTTATTGAAGAAAAAGAGATGAGTTGTATTTCAAATTTTGTCTGAATTGTGTTGTAGATGTTGTAATTTTGTTGTAATTTTGAAACTGTGCTGTTAGTTTCCAGCCTTGTTCTAGACTAAGCTGGTCGGTTGTCTGTATCGGCATCACCATTCCATGAAAAAAAATACTAAGCATTAAAAAGTTGCCTCCCTTTTACCATATCAGAGTAACATTATAACATCGCCTGTTCACTCTGTTTTAGAAAGTCCGGGTGGTTCACTGCACAATATGTCCAATTATTGAAAGCAACATGTAACAACAAAATCTACACCATGCACAGATAGCACCAAATAAGAACCACGTGTTTGTCCATTTTTGAACCATAAAGTATTCCCTTCGTAGTTTTAAAAATCTGAAATATTGTTACACACCATATATATATATATATATATATATATATATATATATATATATATATATATATATATATATATATATATATATATATATATATATATTGCGTGTTTCTAAAAATGAGTATAACAAGTTTATGCTCTTAAAATAAGTAACAGAAAAGAGTGAAAAGCAACAATCTTAATAAAATTCAACAAATAATTTTTTTCCCTAGAATACAAAGGGAAAATAAAAGAGAATCTACGGTATTGCGAATTAAATCCCAAAATACTCCTAGAATTATAAAACAAGTTCTCATGATAAAAGTCCGGAATAAACGTTAGTGGAAATCCAAATTAAATCCAATGCTGAAAGTATTGATGTGTTTGTGGTGCCCTGTATTAAGGTGTTGTACCAACAGTCTTTTGTTGAAACACAGTAATATAATTCCAGGTTTTGAATTCATTATAAATCCCAGTGAGTGTCTCTGTCCAAGAATCTTATTTTTTTATATGAACATTCTTTATTTACTGAGAATGATCACTTGAATTGAAAGATTAAATTCCCGTCCAAATTGAACTGCTGGACACAACAGTGATATAAATTGATTATCTTGATCTTAAAGCATGAATGACTAGTGTTCAATTAAACAAGATTTATATTTTAAATTAAGACACAAAAAAATAAAAAACGTGGATAAGTGTCAAAAGTACATTGTTCTGAAACAATCTTAATTATAATCAGGAAGTCCATTCTTAGTTATAATCAGAAAGTCCATCACCAAATTCACAATAAAACATATGACAATCATCACTTGGTCTAGCTATAAAAATACAATGTCTTTGACTCGGCATAAGATAATGAACCTCACTCTGAGAAAAAGAAAAAAAAAAAGTTGTTTACCAAAACTGCAACTGATCTTGGACAAGATCAGTCACTAGATACAATTTTTCATTACCCACAGCATATAATGAAATAAAAATAAAATAATAAACCTAACACACAATTTCGAATTAAATATACATGATATGAGTTTTAATTACTTTGTGCTCTATTCAAAAGGGTTTGTTTCCTGTGTTCAGCATAAAAGAGTTTATGTCTAAGATTTCATCTTTGAATATTGTAGGTTATTTGACTTAATAATTAAAGACAGTGAAAATGACTGTATAAATTTAGAAAGAAACAAAACTCAAATATCTATCTTTCCCTCTCTAAGGTTGGTAAGTATAGTAAGGTATATAATTACCTTCATATATATATCAGTTTATACTTTTACATAAATTTTACATCTTTACTTTTTATGTTTTGTTTCAATATAGTTCGTGTTGACTTTTATTTTTAGAACGGTTTGTCTTTTAAGATATTTGAGGAATTATTGATATTTTTTTAAATGTTTTAAATCTTTACTTTTAATTGACACTAATAGCCATTATTGTTCTGAGGTGTCGTCAACCACTAATACATACATACATATATATTTATTTATTTACAGAACTGTAACATATTATCCTTTGATATTTTATATTGTTGTATTTCATGTTTACATTTTGGAAGGGCTAGAAAATCATTGTTGTATAACAATAAGTAATAACAACTTAGTGTATATTGCAAATATTTTGTTTTGTTTTGTTTGTTTGTTTTTTTTAAATTTGTTTTTTTTTCCCCCTGGTTTTATATAGCAACATATCTTCACATTCAACTTCAACAACACATCTTCACATTCGACTTCGGCAACACATCTTTACATTCAACTTCGACTACCATTTCGCACACCACTCATAAACAATGTCAGAAGGTGCTAGTGATCAGTTATCCGACCAATATTTTTATGATTCTTTGTCATTAGCAGAAAAAGGACACTTTGAGTGCTCTAAAACCAATGGGAAATCATATACAGTTAAAAATTAGCCCCACGGCAGACCCTGATGAACCTCGCGCCATTCCGATCCTTCATCATTATCAGCAACTCGGTGATATCTATCACACAAATATGACGACACTCATTTAAGATATCGACTAGTGACGCAAAAGGATTTTAGTTGATGCAAAAGCAGTTTGTGAGGTCACGAATCAAATAATTTCTAAAAATCAGGGCATTCGACTGAACTGTAGTTTATGTCAAGCAGTTGGTGAGACACGGAATCTGATGCTTTGCACAATTCAGTAGAAATCGAGTGAATATAAGTTTTGCTAACTGGTTACTGTAGAATGATGTGGCATAAAGCCATATCGTTCTTCGAATATGGTATGGTGTTAAATTTCGCAAAATTCTCATCTACAATTTTTTCAAACGCTTGGATGTAACTGGCAACAGTGATGTCGATCTATAACGTGAGATAAACTTGGTATCAGCTGATCTAAAACTTGGAATTGTAATTTCCATTTTTAACACATCAGGAAAAGTATCGAATATGAAAGACATGTTACAACGTATCCATTAAGGTATATATTATTCAACTACACATGCCTTTTTAAGGATACCAGAGGCATTATCAAAACCATAGGCATTTTTACCATTAAGATCACACAGAACTTTGTGTTCTTAAGTACATTGAAAACCTAAGTCATTTAAATGGTCAGATGATGTAACACAACCCTGTGTATCCAGTAAATATATATCATCTATAGGATTGGAGTTAAAGATAATTATAAGAAAATTACTGGACATCAGGGGCGTAGCTACCATTTAGCAAGAGTATGCAGATCATACTGGCCCACGAATTATTTATTCACTATAGATTGGCCAGGGGCCCATCGGTAGGCTTCGCATAGGGGCCCAAGTATCCTAGCTGCACCACTGTTGGACATCGTTGCAATGTCTAAGGAGTCTGTAACAGCAGAGGTTCCATACGTTCCATCTTCAGGTGTTAAAGGGATCGAACCTTCATGATTTATCAATTGTAAAAGACTCTAAAGACGCTTAGGGTTTTATTGTATGGAAGATTCAATATTTGTGATATAATTTTTGTATTTACTTTGTAGAAGTTCTTTTAGTTCTTTTATTGCTATCGAAAACAAAAGCATGGTGTTGTTCGGGTTCTTTCATACGTCCATAGTACATAAACCCTCTCCAAGCCTTCTCCTTTCCTTTCACTGCAGAAATTATAGCATAATCATACAAGACTGTTTCTTTTATTTCTTGGAATTGGTACTAATTCAATAATAACCAAATTTTAATTTTCATAAAAATCATACAGCGCCCTATTGAAACAAATCACATTGTCGAGGATACATATTCTTGAAATGTTGGATACAATGCGAAAAACGCGTACCTGTGTAGCAGGATTTATGTTCTATATGTTTTTTCTATTTCAATTTATTTATATTGCACGATTTATTTCCTCGTTTTCGAAAGTATTGCTCCCCTAAACCTACCACTACCTTATCAGAAGATGGGTGTGATTTACGTCCCTTGTGTAATGATCGAGGTCATTCTGTGTGCAAACATAATACATATTAGTTGGGTAATTTCTGTTAGCTCTAATATCCAAGAACATATTCGCAATTGACAGCCCAGTTCACATTTCGAATGCATACAAAAATCTACTTTATTTCTGTCAGAATTTTCAAATAAATCATTTATATAATCACCGCTGTTTTCTTAGATGAATCCTGGTCTTTTGAGCATATAAGCTGGAAAACCGTTTTATTGGGGTTTTTTGCATATGAACAAAATTTTGTTGCCTTTGATATTAAACTCCTCCTATCTATTTTCATTATTACATTAATAATAGTAATAGCATCAACTATGTATAAATGAAATTAATAACATGATGTATCAGGTGGAAACAAATACATTTCATTTTGGTATTGATAGATGATTTTGTTTTAGTCATATGTCAGTTGGGGATTTCTCTTGCAATTCAAAGTTAAAATAACGCAGATAGCGAGAAACTGTACGATGCTTGCACAAGTCCATATTAATCTTGCATTACACGACAATAGTTATCTGGGGCCGATCACGGAAGCCAGGATTACAAAAATAAATGGGGATCAGACTTATTAATGCTCTAATTTATAAAAATCATTGAAATTTTCTCATCTCATTGGATTGAAATAATGCTAACCAGTTTTTTGACTCCATGAAAAATAATAAGCGAAACTTTGTTAACTTTTTTAACATAGCTATTTTGCAATATCAAATTTGTTCGCATTGAAAAAATATGGGGCACAAATATTAAAAAACTTAGGGATAGAAAAAAACAGCGCAAAAAATTTGATATGTATTTGCCTCACCTTTAGACGAATAAAAATCCTGCCTCTCTGAGTATCCTGTTTTCATCTAATGGCAATTATGCCAATGACCCGTTTATACCATACCTTCAAGTTTACACCTCACTTACTTTTGTCCCTGAAGCAAATATTTATAAATTGTCTGAACTCTACTTCAACCCTTGGGTTCTCGATCACTGATTATTTATAATGCCCCATGTCCAGGGCCTACTTTCTTGAACTACCGTAGTTTCCACTTTATTACGTTAACTACTGCGAATGTGTCAATGGTTAGACGAAAATGACTATTCATATGGTAGAAGTTTTTTGTTTCAACTATTTAGGAGGAACCCTATATTTTGGCTTATAAAACAAAGCCCAGTTAATCACAGTAAACGCAAACTAGAGTCTGTTTTGAATAAGAAGTGGACACTGTTTAGTGATGCAGCTTCCATGCTTGGTCTCCACGACATTGTATGACTTATCTGTTTCGAGCTCTTTCTGCTTTTGCCGGCATATTGAGGCTACTAATTCTGTTTTTTGTTTTCTTCTCTCACCCTCTAACGTTTTCAAGATATTCTGTAATGTCTTTGATGCCATATTTACATGTTCTATGCAACTTTTCATTCCTGTGATGATGTCATAATATCACTGACTTCTTCACAGAGAACAACATATGCACCTCTATTGCAACACTATTATAGAGAACAATGTATGCACCTCTCTTGCAACAGTAAGAAGAATAAAATCTGCTTTAAACTGAAAAACATTGTTCATGTATTGTTACACTAGCCGCAGCTACTGAAATAATTTTGAAATCATCGTATGTGTTATTGCTACAAAAAAAATTAAAAATATTTTATTTACGCTTGCACATTTTGCTGTTTGTGAAACACATTTCATTTATCGAAACTGCAACTGCGACAAAAATCGCTTTTTTACGGTAAATAATAATAATAATAATAATAATAATAATAATAATAATAACAATGAGGACTTATTACAGCGCTTAATCTTTAGAATCTCTGAGCGCTGTACAATACTAATTAACATATAAGGACAAGACAAGGTTATGAAAACAAACACTGTCAAATTATCAAGACATGCTGAAAATACTTAAGATCTATTCTTGTAGTCGAAATAGGTGAGTTTCAAGAGTACTCTTGAATGAGATTACAGTATCTATGTGTCCTAGTTCAACAGGCAATTATTTCCAGGTTGCTGGCGCTGGCGCTGGTACGCAAAAGAACGTTGTCCGACGTACTTGTTTTGATAACAAGGTTAAAGAGAATACGAGTGTCTGAAGAGGAGTGTACGTATTTGGAAGGAGTGTACACGTGGGTGAGGTCATTCTGGGGCTGGAGGCAGTAAAAGAAATGTAGCATAGGGAACAGTATTTGTGTTTGATTCTGAAGAAAACGGGTTAGCCAGTGGAATATACAGAGCAGGCAGGGGTGGGTGGGTGATAAGGATGTTCCAAGCAGCTGTTTTGAACTTTATCAAGTTTCTGTACTAGATAAAGAGACAAACCAGACAGAAGGGGATTAGTGTTATATTAGATGCAGCTACTGAACTACTTTTTAATTTATTGTATATGTTGCTGCAAAAGATTGTAATATATGTGAGAAAAGCTTATAAGCAGTGCACGTTACCACAGTACAGCAACTTGGTTTACCGATCCACTTAATAATAAATTTGCAAACACATTCATAAAGAAACAAATATACTACAAAGAAAACAGTTATTTTATGTACAAGCCTTTAAAAAATTTGTGACAATTACACTTTCAAATTTTGAGAATGATGCAATTGACAGATACAGAACACCGCGTGATATAAAATTAAATTCTGGCACAATAAATAAAACTGGACAGCACATAAGAAATCAATTAGCGAATCCATATATAGTAAATCATTTAGTAATATCTATGTTACGGAGTCCCCCCACTTTGTTGGGGGTGGGTTGTTTTGTTGGTGGAATTGATTGACGGATTGTACCTTCTTACAAGGTGTCCGCTTTATTGGGTTATCGTTGTCAAGGGTGATCGCCTTCGGTCTTTTTTTTTATTGCCCGGATCGAGTAAATTTTAATATAAAGTGTGAAACTTATAGGTGGAATAGATAAAGATCTGAGCAGATATATAAACAGAATGACACGACCCCCTGTACATGAAAAAAAAAACAATTTAATCAATTGCATAACAACTGTGATAATACATTACATTAGGAAAATACACTTCTTTTGAAATAAATCATTCACCGAATTTCAAACACAAATATACTTATATAAATAGCCGATCTGTTTTCAGTGATAGAATTGGTTCATCATAGAATCGAGTGAACAATCGAAGTCATTGCCTTGTACAACATCATAACCTGCTTGTTTCCGGTTCATTCCAACTTCACTGTGGCTGTCCTTCTAGGTCCTTTTTCGCTTTTCTTTTCTCTTCTCCAAACTCTCAATTGTCTCGCCTCTTTCGGCCCTCAGACTTTGTGTGGGTAGGTGGATACGTAAGTACGTGATACGTAGTTACTTGGATAAGTAGGTCGTGGATACGTTCCGTGGATCTATTTTCCACTTTCAAAATAAACAGAGAACCAACTTAAATTTCCGGTCAGATATCCTACTGGGGATAGATCATTACTCCCCTCTCGTTATGTCAGATATCGTTCTATCGGAATTCAAACAGATACCAAAGGCTATCTGGTCAAGCCAAACATGGCAGACCATAAACAAACCTAGTTCCATAAGACTGATGTACTTCCTAACGGCTTTCAACCTGACTCACATTATCATCACACGAGACATAACAGTTCCGTTCTCATCTCAGTTACACAAATGAATGAATGAAATTCATTACATGGCTTAACTACGTTAATTTCAGTCAATACACACATTCAAGTCTTTAGCATACATGACATCTCACTTCATGGCTTCACAACGTTAATTTCAGTCAATACGCACTCAAGTCTTTATCATACGTGAAATCATCTAAGGTCGGTGAATTCACACGGATTCTGGTAACTCATATCAACTAAGGTAAGGCATGAAATTCTTAGAATACGTATTTTCCTATGACAATCAAGACGACACATTCAAACAATTCGTCAAACTTATATAAAGAAGATCATTGTACGGATTCGTATAGATGAACTCACACAGTTGTATTCATATCACGAAAATTGATCTACCAATTTAAACAAATTAATTCATGCAAAGATAAGCAAATAAACCAAGCAAATCGTTATAATGATATCAACGAATTACATGAGATTGTTGCAGATACCTTGTGCTTTCAAGCTTTGCTCGCTTCTATCCCAGAATTGTGTCCGTCGACTTTTCAGACATCCGGCCCCTTGGATAAATGTTTTACGAGAGAATTTCTTCTAAATTCAACCTCAGAGTCTCCTCCATTTGTTTTCTCTTGCAGAAAAACGTAGACTGACTAAATTTTGCGATGGGACATATTAAAACCAAGAAATTTCGTGTGGGAACCACGCCCCTTATTTAGCATAACCAATCCGGATTAAATATATCTCCCGCCTTTTATAACTAGGCGCCAAAATTGTAGTCTGCATGACCTCTAGATCTACAAATAACTGATTCTGGAAAATTTCAAAATCTGACATTTCTGATACAGGATCGAAGCTAACCCTACCCTTCCAGTCTGTCTGACCGTTAAATAAACGAATGCTTAATTAAGAATCACTTCTCTCACATGCCACAGCCATTAACAATCCGTACATTATGGCGATTTAACACGCAACGGTCCCCATAAATCTAATTGATCGTTCACCTGCCTAAATCAATATGCTCTTTAGAGATCGACAGATATTTGCACCCTTACAATTTATATATAGTAAATCAGTTGGTAAATTAATATATTGTAAACCAGTATATAATAAATTAATTAATAAATCAATATATAATAAATCAGTTAGTAAATCAATATATAGTAAACCAGTATATAATACATTATTTAGTAAATCAGTATATAGTAATTCAGTTAGTGAATCAATATATAATAAATCAATATATATTAGATCAGTATTTAAACAATTCATTAGTAAATCAATATAGAGTAAATCAATAAGAAAATCAATATATAACAAATTAATTCGCAAATCAATATATAGAAAAGTCATTAGTAAATCAAAATATAGTAAACCAATATACAACAAATTAATTAGTAAATCAATATATGGTAAATCAGTTTATAGTAATTTAATTAGTAAATCAATATATAGTAAATCAATTAGTAAATCAATATATAATAAAGTAATTAGTATATCAATTAGTGAATCAATGTATTGTAAATCAATCTGTAAATCAAAAGATATGCTACATCTTCGTTCAGATACGAAAATATTTATCTGAATGGAAATGCCATTACCTAATGATCAGTCCTTTACTCAAACAAACAGAAGTGTAGATCTAATAAAATGTAACATCACCTGCAACAATTTTAATATTCTTCATCAACATGGCTGGAGATAAATTAATGGAAACAAAAAAACATTGAAAACAGTCCAAAAGAACATAATACCTTATATCAAGCTTTCGAGAAACCTATACCAAGTTATTTAAAACTTTTACTAAATCATTTAAACCTTATACCAAATCATTTAAAACCTATACAAAATCATTTAAAATCAATACTTAATCATTTTAAACCTACACCAAATCATTTAAAAGATGCTTACAAATATGAATACAATCACAGAGCTGCAACAGTTGAATATTGGAGAAAAACAGATGCTGAATAAATAAATTCAGTGTTTACAAGTGACGATAAAACAGGAGGGACATGTTTCCTTGAACAAGATAGCAACAGAATAACAGAACCAGGAATATCAAGAGAAAATCAAAGTATCGGATCGTATGTTTCATGTATTTAGGTGGTTAATAATACATCGGTTACACAGTCTTTTTTAACTGAACGATAAACTTTAAAAAGTTTATTGAAAATTTAATTTTGGGGTGAACGAGGATATAGATTATATAAAAATATTTCAATAAGATTTCGGCAACTTATTCCAGATTGGAAAGTTAGGCTAAACTGTTATTTGTGATAATGGCATATTTTTGCTACCATGTGATCTGGCGATGAAATTCTTATGTTACAACAACAATTTACAAAAATCATTAGATATATTCAGTGTAGGAATAAAAATGCCTTAAATACCGACGCGCCACAAAGAAGTGTAATTCCACCAGCTGATAAACACTACGTAGCAATTCGTCAAAACTAGATTCGGAAGTAACCGATAGAAAAGAAGATAATGTGAGGTAGAATTATTAAGACAAGAAGGATTAAAATGGCGAAAGTCTTGTAATTCATACACCCAACCCTGAGCTTGATTTTAAGGAAATAGGTCATGGAACAAATAAACAAGCGTTTGCAATTATGACAATAATTGCAGGGCCTAGTGTACTTTTCTTTCCAACATAAACTTTTCTACGTGTTCATTTTCTCCCTACCCCCCCCCCTTACCACTCTTGTTGCCATGCCTACGCATTCGATCATAACCAATTAATGCTAAAATAAGCAAATTTAAGTATTTTGTCCAGCTGATATAAAACCACCTTATTTCACTACCATTGATACCAGGCAAAGATCTTACTTTATGTTGAGCTTATTACACTACCATTGATACCATGCAATGAATGCCAACTAACTTGAAGAAATAGTTTCGTATATTTTATTCCTTGTTTATCTTTGTCAATGAATGCATTTGTATAATTTTATTCATCACCACCAGCACTTCATTTAGTACATGAGCATGTCAAACCTTTTAAACGTTGCTATGGATACACCAGTAGTTGCTGATATCATACCTGTAGTTATCAAAATAGTTTGCAATTGTTACAACTTTGTCTTTAAATAATTGTTTTGATCTTTAACCAGATGGTAACTTTTCCCTAACTTTGAGATTTGTTTTGTTGATATCTTCTGATAAATTATATTCTAAATCTGTTCAATGTTCAACTGTTGGTGCCCTTTGGCTTTCGCTAATATACAACAATTCTTGCAATTGTTTGTTTCGTTCAAACTGTGTCTTTGCCTATATCCTGTGTAACACTTCTGTCTGTTTGGCATACATCTCATCGTCTGATTTCATTGGTCGTATTCTTGACTTAGATACTTTAAACGCATAACCTCTAAAACTGTGAGATACTTTAAATGCATAACCTCTAAACTCTCAGATAAGTTAACTGTATGACCTCTAAAAATTCTCAGAGATGTTAACTACATGTTATCTCTAAATTCTCAGATACCTTAACTGCATAACCTCTAAATTCTCATATACATTAAGTACATAACCTCTAATTCTCAGATATGTTAACTGCATAACTTCTAAACTCTCAGATATGGTAACTGCATAACCTCTAAACTCTCAGATACGTTAACTGCATAACTTCAAAACTCTCAAATATGTTAATTGCATAACCTCTAAATTCTCAGATACGTTAACTGCATAACTTCAAAACTCTCAAATATGTTAATTGCATAACCTCTAAATTCTCAGATACGTTAACTGCATAACTTCTAAATTCTCAGACACCTTAACTGTATAACCTTTAAATTCTCGTATACGTTAAATACATAACCTCAAAATTAAATTTTGTCTCCTTGTGAATAGAATCTAGAAGGTGGTCAACTGCACATGTTTTCATGATACTCATCTATTACAGTCTGTGCATATCGAGCAATCTGTGGAAATGGTGCTATTATAATACTTTCATTTCTATTTCTTATGGAACTTTAATTTGCTGCTTTTTCAAAATAGTTTCTGGAGGTTGTTGTAAAAGTATCCTTGCAAGCTTATCGTTTGGTGTTTCCATTGATTTTCTTTTTTATGCAGCGTAAAGTTCGAAGAAAGTCACTTAAACCTTTTAGAGTGACGATGGAGTAAGCTGATAGCATCTTATTTGGTTTTTCGTTTTCGACATTTGTATAGAATCTTTTACTACATCTTGATAATACAATGTTATTTAATTAGTCCTTTTATTGACGATTAATTTGTGTATCTTGTGTGTTATCTATGCTTAAATTGTTTGTATAAATTGTTTGCACTGACCAACTACACCCACATAAACATAAGTTAGTTAAGAAGTTTTTACATCCTTATTGGTTAAAGTTTCTTAAAGAAGATAGTCATCTTCATTATGATCGTAAAGGTTATCAAATCATCTGACTCATAAATATGATTACAACGTCGATTTCGCCTCTTGTACACTATCGAAATGAATGAATAAGAATTTGAAAATAATTAGGTTTTTAGATAAATAAAAATAATCGTGTTGAGCTATCAATAGCAGTAGATATGCAGTAGAAAGCTATGTACAAGCAGAATTCATGCAGGAATTTTAAAAATTGATGCAGCAAATGGAACATGCGAGAATATAGCTGCAACACTTTAATAGACAAGGAACTGGAAATAATGGATAGATGAAATTGTAGTACCTTTACAGTTCAAGAATTTTAAAACAAATACGTTTAAGTTGAAATGATGACTAGTTAAAATATGATGTCGAATGGTTTGTATCTAGCTTAAAAATAAGTATTTACGTTAACTATGACTTCGTTGACTTAACACACATGAACTGGTTGCAAGATAAATGGAAACTTGTGATAATAAACTAAGGAAACTTCCTAGGTTGCCCCAATCAGGAAAGGTAAAATCACACAGGAAGAAAGATTCTCGTAGAATTGAACTTGGAAGATCAACTGGACAACAATCTCAAGAATGTAAAAAGTTGAAAGCAGCGAATAGTTGTTTTTTTGTTTTTTTTAAATTTATATCTTTGAAGAGATTTGTTTAAAACTTTTGTATAATATATGCAGTCGGAGATCGGTGAGCATAGCGAACTAGTTCTAAAACGGCCAGTTAAAACAAGTATGACGAAGAGAGAAATTTATTTCCTGAAATGCTATAAAATTTCACAGTAATAAATAAAATTACCATATTTCATACTATTTATCACACAGTATACCGCAGGCTTTAAAGATTTTTAAATGTCCATAAATTCCCAATTAAACATGGATACTGCAAAAGTCATAAAGTTAATTATTCTGAGCTCATTACCTCCATTTACAATTAATTATTATATAGCACAAAGGATACTACAATACAAAATATTTAAGTAAGTAAATAGAATAACTACAAAATAAGTACCATTGGACCCATACAATCTAAGCTAAGCAAAACAAGAACATCCAGAAAAATCTTTACAAATCCTCTCATTGCTAGCTCTGCGCATGTTTTTACAAGCACTATCTCTACGCCTTAACTAACTAATTCTTACAAATAAATTGGCGATAAAATATCATGCATACTACCATTGTATCTAATATTGCCAAATACAGACAACAGAATATTAGGTTGCAAAAGATCAACGAAATTAAAAGATGTTTTATTAAAGAAATTGAACTTTACAGAGGCGTTAGAAGAAAGTATAAAATATATACAAGTTTTTAGTATTGAGTAAAGATTACCATATTGACAGCTTCGGAGTGGGTGGGTGGGTGAGAATACAGTAGGCTGCTAGTTGCGGAATCGCGAACAGCAACAGGCTTTTGATCGTCCCTCTAGCTTTCAGCTGACATGGTGCAACTCTCATGGGGATGGGGTACTGGCGCTTCAAAGAAAAGCTAGTATTACACAATAAAGATTAAAAACAAAATATGTTTTTAACCTGGGTATAGCCAAGGCCAATAGTACTGATGATATGTGGTATGGTAAGTAAGGCAAATAGAACTAACAAAATAAGTCATAAGGAATTTAATTTGAATTAGATATTACTACATATACAAGGAGATCATAAATGCAATCATTTAAAACATTAGTAATATAGAAAGCAAAAGTATTGATGAGCAAATATACATATTAGAAGAAGAAAAAGAAAATTAAATAATAAGAGATTTTAGCAATTCTTACAGCAAATATTAAATCAATTATAAAAATGGACATAATAAAGTAAACCAAAATTGGGTGTTAATTGGCTGCTTTGAATATTAAATAATATGTGATCCGCTGCTTAAATGGAACGTTTAATCAGCATAGTAGGACAACATCAGACGAAACATATCTTTTAAAACCAATTGATAACAGAGATAGTACATTCTCCGTTTTATTACAGAGTAGATTTCGTACTTGGATATTACAAAATTTCAAATGATGTTAAAACAATACATAGTATTGCATCAACGACATGAATGAAATATAAATTGTTTTAATTCCAGACCGAGTTTTATAACCTTGAAATAATACATGAACAAAGTCAAGAGTGAACAACTGATGATAACAACAATGAAGAAATATTGAAATTGAATGTTGTAACCATAATTCAAACGTTATAGTAACTTCTAGCTATAATTATACAGTGCACAATGCTAGAAATCAATTGCAATTTTGAGTTTTTACATATATGCCGCATCTGACACGGTTTGTGCATTTTTTAACATCAATATTTATACAGTTTCCTAGAGCAGATCAATTATACCAAAACAGTTACATCAACATGAGACACTCATGTTTGCTGGAGTCATTGCCTCTCAAAAATGATTTTCATGGGGATTTCAATTCCAATGATCTAAATAACCGTCCATGCAAACTTTTGCAAAAAGAAGAAGCATAAATAGATCATGATTGATTTCCACGGGATGACTGTAATGTATTGTGTTCATGTGGCTAGAACACAGTAGTAACTCAGGCAACAAGCTGCTGATTCAGAATAAGTACAACAACATACTGGGTATTATATCTGTATGAGGTGTTAATGAGTTTAGTTATCAATCCTCGGAGAAAACAGATGCGACAGATGATGCATTAGATCAGTCAATGAATACTGATATAACCCTAAATAGCCGCCAAATTACAAATCAAATAGATCCCGTACAAAAACCTGTTGCAGTTAGTAATATGTTTGTGCAAAAATAAATTGGCAAATAAATACGTTAGACTTTAGAGGATAGTAATTCGAAAGATATCAAAAACGTCGAGAGAAAAACGTAATATTAATTGACGACTATTTGTAAGCAACTAAGATCTCAGAACTACAGAAACAAATAGAAGACAACAAGAAGAGTATATCAGGTCTTCAAGATTTATTTACCAAAAGATTAATTATTGTATCCAGTGTTATACAGTATTTATAAACCATTAAATATAGGCCTGGAGAAATGCAACAATGAGGATAAACGGATAAAATAGTTATTACACTCAGGATGAAGGACAATATCTCATTGTGCATGCTTTATTTATATTTAGGTTTGAGGGGGTGTTCGTTTTTTGTGTTTGTATTTTTTTGGGGGGTTGGGGGTGTTTGGGGGCGGGGGTTTGGAGCGTAGGCAAATAAACTCAGATTGACAGCAATATCACATTCAGTGCAAACTTAAATACATCTTAACATCGCAATGAATGGAACAAAGGATATAATTTACAATACATAGAACACAAATCAATCAGCAGTGGACTCATTACTCGACAAAGCTGCACGTTGGTATTTTTCTCATCCTGAAATATGAAAAGAACAACAAACATATCGAGCAAAAATATTGTCAATCATGTTACAGAGTTTTCTAAATGGACAGGTCTCTCAGAACTCAAATTCTTTAAACTTTATTACATTTATTCTGATATAGAAGTGCTTGGGAGGCAATTGCTTTCTTCGTTCTTTCAATCAGCTGTGTTCAGTAAGATAAGGAAATTCATGACCCACGCAGCTTTAAAAGCAAAGTTCGCTCAATCTTTCAATTTCGTGGCAAATTTTCCAATTTTCCCTTCTCCAAAGGTAAATAATGATTGAAATTTTATTTTATTTGCCCTTTATCTTTTTGATAAGTAGTTTAATAAATAATGTACTATTTTTAATTTCATTTTAAAACTGACATGTGTCTCAGATTTTGTCGAGATCGTAAAGGATAATTCCCATGCCTGTATAAACTGATATAGGAGTCTTTTTCTAAAGATTTTATGTAACCAAAATTTATTTAGAATATTCTGATTAACCCAAATAAAATGAAACCCAGTTCTGATAAGATGTTAAGAATGATCTCCATCCATTTACTTCTGCCATGATTATAGCTATAAGTCTACAACTGCCTCAAATAAATGATGTATGATAGTTTGGTTTGTTTAAAAATTTTATATTTATCCTCCATTTTATTTGTAAATGTAGAGGGTTTTGCCAAGCCCACCATAAAAAAAAAAATATACATTGAGGCTAAATTTCAACTTTGAACACAACTCTTAGAAAGTCTAAATGAACCCGTTCCACCATATGCATTTTTCCCAAACCCCAGGTCTCAACTTGTGTATGTAAAAACGAATTATTTTTATCAAAAAAAAAAAAAAGGTTTAAACTGAGAGTCAAAAGGTAAATTTAGATCTTTTCTTAAGATTCCTAATAAATATATCCCATTTTTCAGAGTTTCAATCCTAAATATTTTCAACTTCTGAACATTTCAAGTTCATTGTATCCTCATTCAAACTTCACATTTTGTCTATTTACCAAAAATAATAAAGTTTGTGTTGCTTGTATTAATGATAAGTTTATACTTTTTGCACTAACTAAAGAATATTTCAAGGTTGGTCACCATATATCCTGGATTATCTGAAAATGATATCACCTGCATAGAACAAATCAAATAGTTTAAAATATCTTAAACGAATAAATCAACTTTAATGTGATTACTATTTGAGTTCATAAAGTAATTGTCGATATCATTTACATACAAGGCAAATAATACAGGAGAAAGATTCCACAACCTAATACGTGTTCATTATTATCATGAGAATATTTCCATTTATAGCTTATCAATTTTCCTCATCAAACAGCTCTCCATATCCAATCAAAATACCTGCGAAAAATCCATAAAAGTGCAAAACAAAGTTCAATGCTTCATTTTTTCAAATGTTCTGTTAAGGAATTCAGGACAAGATATTATCAGTTGTGGTGTACCTTTTACGAAAACCAGTACGTGCCTCGGTAAAGTATTTTCACGTACAAACACCGAAATTATATTGTTAAGAAGAACAGAAAAGACCTTGCGAAGACAATTTAGTAAAGTAATAGGCATGTAATTAGTATGACCTAAATTCTCTCCTTTGGTTTTATATATCGGTTTGATCAACTCTGCTGTTCATATTTCTGATTTAAATTCAGGTTAAAATTGTTTATGAAGACAGGCAGAAATATTTTTCCTGTACATTTCAAATATTGATTCAAGATGAAATCTTCACCAGGCGACTTAATAGATTTCAAATTTCGAAAAGAATCTACGATTAATTTATTACTTGATAATATTCAAACACTAAAAGAT
>JAECUM010018048.1:0-62053 GCA_016617855.1 Megalonaias nervosa | reverse complement strand
CTCTCTCTCTCTCTCTCCTGTATGTAGTAAGTATCATGGAGTCCCAATATGTTGTGAATGCTGGTTGTATTCTGAAAGAACAAGCACACACAGTCAAATGTTACCAAGCAATTTACGTACCACGTACGTGACTGTGTATGCCAACGGGAATCCCAGTGCAAACACACCATGGAACTTAAGTATCAAAACCTACCTAGCGTCACGATGTACAGTAGTGCATGCGTCATGCAAGTCATTTGACCCCACAAGACAACGACTATCGTCCGAAAAGTGTTTCTTTCACTTAGAGTCGACATATGATTTTTATTGATTGTGCACACTTCAGTACAGGTAAGTAGGGGATGGCACTCTGGTCGTAATGGTGCTGTACAATTTCTTTCAATAAAATATCTCGTAACACTTAATAGTATGTTTGTGAAAGAATAACTTACAATACAAAATTTCCAAACCTTTTTGTCGACAGACTTAAAAGCACTGTACAATTGTATGCAATTGTTCTTGCAAGAATTGTTTTCTCTAAACGAGTATCCAGTTTCAAATATAACTTTATAACGACGGGTTGTCCTCACAAGAATTTTTACAGGTATTAAAATGTTTATCCCACGTTAAAGAGAACTTTATGAGAACATCTCGTCCTCACAAGATTTAGTATCTCAAAATGTTTAACCAATTTCAGACGAACTTTTATAGGGACACGTTCTCGTAACAATAATTTGTATAGGTGTAAAACATTATGCCATTTAATGCGAATTTTATAAGAACAAATTGTTCTTGCAAGAGATTGTTTATCTAAATGAGAACAAAATTTCAGAGAGAACTTTATAGCGACACATTGTCCTCAAAATATTTTGCATAGGTATTAAAATGTTTATCCTATTTTAGAGAAAACTTTATGAGGATACATTGTCCTAGCAAGAAATGTTCATAGAAATGTTTGTTCAATTTCAGTGAAATTTAAGTAGTATCAGAATGGGGCTTTTGAAATTTGATGACCGAAAAAGATCAACTTCCTCTGTACCTCATGACTTTACTACTTTTACCTCGATCGTCACACGCAAGTGACTGCGCTATTAAGAAATACAAAGTCATTTTAATGCCAGAGTGAAAGATTTTAATTAAAATCGGCTAATATAAAATGTTATTAATTTTGAAAAATACGATTATTAATTTTGAAAAATACAGTCACTACAACAAAGGTGATACCGCCAAAACGCAGCCACTGGCGAGGCAGCAATTCTGTTTTTCTATACGGTCTACATCACTATCATCGCTGTATTTCTAAACAATACTCTTCGTATTTATAATGGGTATTACTCTCTCGTGACTGATTTTTTTTCCCGCAAAACTCTACGTAAATGAGTTTACCCACTGGTCACGTGAACGATATTGTAAGCGAAATCTGCTGGAAGTCAGGCCAATATATTGTGACTAAACTACATAGGTGGAGATTCATTTTCTGTTCAAATAAAAATACTACTCAGGAATATGATTATTGGTCGCCATAATACTGTGTATACAATATTCTGCTGACATTATTTGTTTACCTGTATGAGTATATCTATTTATGGGATTATATTACCATGGCAATGGAGTGTCTATAACGTTACAGAAAAGATTAAATCACGTATTCGTTACATCATCTCACAGGTGTATTAAAGAGGCTCAAAAGATGATTTTCCGAATACATATCCGGAGCTCTTAAAAGAAATAATCGACTTGGGTATTATCTTGGAAGTGACTTAAACTTGGCATATCTTATGAGAAAAAAGAACGTGAAAAGTTTTTATATGATATTGTGCAGGAAAAATGTAACGATATTTACGAGTTGAAAAAATCTTTTACTGATCAGCATGCGGTGATTTGGCGAAAAAATTAATTGAAGAAAATTATATTCAAACACAGAAATATATTTGACGGTAATCCTCAGTTGATCCTGTCTGCTTAAAAAGTTCGTTTATAACGCACTGTCCAGAATTTGGAAATTACTATATTATCCACTAAGAATATTTCTACAACACTGTATATTCGGTGCAGAGTACACATGCATGAAGTTACGAAAACAATCAATCGAAAATAAAGATGATTATTTCAATTACAGAATAAAATTTGCAATATCTAAGAAGTTCAGTGACATTAGGATGCATTTAATGGAAACGTGTGCGCCTTGGAAATATCAACTCTGCGACAGAACATTGGTCTAGGTGCTCGGCCATGTCTTAAATATGGTATCAGAGCAAAGTCTCGTAATCAACTTTGCCGATCATGCGGATCTGTTCGCGAATATTATCGTGCGGAACCTATGATTGTAGAAACACCCAACAATGTCAACACTGTCGATCAAAATGATACAAAAGTCAATGAAATAGCCAGGACTGAAGCGATTGCAGTTTGGAATGTCAAAAATGTAGATCAATGTGCGCAGGATCGATCCACTGAAATCAACCAGCTGGAAGTGGCGGCCTCATGGCCCATTATAAAAATTATTTGTATCTAGATACATGATATAACTGTTGGGGTCAGTGGGGTCATACCCGTCCACGTTGGGGTTGCTGGCGCGAGCGTATCTGTGACTTATCATGAATATTCCACCATGAAGTGATCGCTCGATAAACATATGCTGATCAACGTCAGTGAGGAATTCCAGCTTGATTTTGTTTTTGGACAACAATGCATCCCAACCCATACCCGGTGACAAGAAGTAATGTGCAGGAACGAGTTTGTACACGTGCATAACAGTTTCACTATACTTCTCAAACATATCTGTTAGCAGTGTTAGGTATATTTAACTGGCATTCTTTGTTAGTTAGTTATTTAAATTCTTTTATTTCATTATATGCTATTGTAATGTAACATTGTATGTTGGACTTCACCCTTGTCCAAAATTAAGTTTGTTTTCTGCCTGGCCAGAATTATTGACTTTGGTTTTGTGGTAAATATGTATATCTCCATCTGTGTCTTGAACTTTGGCAATTCCTTTTGAATTGCCAGGTCTACTTGTTGTTTACTACACAGTGTATATTATAATTTTAGTAACAGACTGCTAATTATAGCTAACATTTTATTTTGTAAATATTAAGAACATTCTAGAAGGTTATTTTCTATTAGGTAATTTTTTTTTATAAACGTTAATTGCAATCTGATTTCAAGTAAAGAACTATGTAATCATGTCACTGGAAATTCATTCGTGCTTAAGATCTAGAAGAATCAATATGCTTTATTGTTGTCACCAGTAGTTCATTTGGGCTGGAATTTATTTCTTCAAATTAATCCATTCAAGTGATTATTTTCTCTGGAAATACAGAGTACTCTTAAAAAATAATATTCTTAGACAGAGACATTCAATGGGATTCATAGTGAATCAAACATGGAATTATATTAATGTGTTTCAAAAAAAGACTGTTGGCACATCAACATTATGCAGATCATCACAGGCACATCAACACGTCGGCGTTGGACTTAATTTGGATTTCTACTAAAGTTTATTCAGAACTTTAAATTATTAGGACTTGTGTCTCTAATTCTATGATTATTTTGGGATTTTATTCGCGATACCGTAAGTTGATTTTTATTCATTTTCACTTTGTATTCTAATGAAAGAAAATATTTGTTGAATTTTACAAAGCTTGTTGCTTTCTACTTTTTATGTTAGTTATTTTAAGAGCATAGACTCGTAACAGTAACAACACATCAATGCATAAATACAGATCGTGATAGTCACCGAGGTTTTTACACTCAAATACTGACCAAACTTTCTTCGCATGTTCGTAATTTTCCTCTGAAATACCTTCACGTGAGAACGATGAACTAAACGCTTCGATCGGTGGCAACTGAGTTGAAATATTTTCCAGTCGTTTATGAACTCGAATAGATTAACACCTTTGTGCGTCAGCAAGTCTGTATTGGTTGGACAGTATCGGCGATTGATGATATTATTTCCTGCCACCAAAATGCTCGCCAACTTGTCCAAGGACAAGTTCATAAACTGTATCGAATCGATAAACTGCAATTGACCTATTCGGATTGTCGTGCATTTTTCATTTTGTTGCAGATCACTGTTATCGGTGTTTTCGATGCCGTGGCTACTGCGTGCATTATTAAGTGTCCACCAAACCCATGCAGGTCATAAAGCACTACAGGGTATTTGGTTTTGTTGGGATAAATTCTCAATTGCAAAACAAAAATTGCATGCGTTGCGTGCAGCACCTTTGATGTGAATGTGATCACGAACTTTGGAACCAGACATTACTCTTTATCATTGGACTGGCTTTGCTCTTTATCATTGGAAGAATTTTGCTCTTCAGTGACAGTTCTTTCACAAATCCAGCAGTGAGTGGCTGCGGAGAACTCGCGAATATTATCACTAGTCATAATTATGCCTGCTGGTGAGTAGAGCTGCCGCCTAATTCTCATTGCTGTAACGTCGATACCTCGATTGTGTTTAGAGAGCTAGCACTCTGGGCACGATAAAGAACTGGCGGCCCTGTGTTTCCATCACTTGGAACTCCTACTTAATAAAACCCGCATGGAATTTGTTCAGCGACCAGTACTATTTTATCGTTATAAGGCGCATTTGTGTCTTTTTTACCAGAGCTTTCCAGTGTATCGTTCAGGCACTCAGAATCCGCGTTTATGATATGCATGACTTTAATCTTTCTTTGCACTGCAGTAAATTTCACAATGTTTTTACCAGGCTTATGGTTTTTCACTGATACAACCGCAGTAAAAATCAAAACTGTTGAGCAGTTGCTGAGTCTAAAATAAATGAATGCAATGTCTGCATGCATATTTTTTTTGAGATGATTTTTACTGTGCCGGATAAGCACCCGAGCAAGATTCTTTATCCACATGTAGTGCGTTATCGATTCTGATTCTGATTCTTTCATTTCACTCAGCAACAACAATCAATATGAGTTCGTCCATGCTGTCCGTGGGAAGATAAATGCCTTTGTCATAACTGAAAACATCAACTGCGATACCTGAGTTAAGTATTTCAAATTTATTTAGTGTGGCTTTGGTAACCTGCACAGGAAATTCGATATCATAAAAGTTAAGTTGACATAGCTGTTGCTGGTAATTTCGGGGCAAGTTGTTTGTCACTGGCTGGATATAACGCCGACAAAATTGGCCATTGAAAACATCTTTTATCAGAGTTTTACGTTTATAACCGATTTTGGCGGTACCCAATTTGGAGTTGCTATGTAACTGGATCCATAAAACGACTGATACGGTGCGAGATGTACCTCGATTTACGCACATCTTTCGAGAGTTCATCCCTATTTTGTCATGGTGCGTTTTTCCAGCGTTTAGAGAATTTCTTCCATACCTCAGCCAAATTTCGTCGTTGATAGCGGTGCTGTGTTTGCGGTTCAGGATTACGAGAACACCACTGCGAGTCCAAGGAGTAGTAGTTTTAAATCCATCCTTGTCAAGATTAAGCGGCATACCCAGATAAGCACTAAGGACAATGTCTGCTTTAACCCCAGCGTGACCAAAGTTTTATAACACCGCTACAATTCCAGAAATCATATTTGTCAATAGTTACCGAGCGTCTCTGCCTGATGTGTCTGTGGATGGATTAACTGCCACGTGATTTTTCCAACTCGCCACATCGTTTCTGAAATTTGAATTCTAGTACGTGTGATTGTTACTCTTTTATATGAACATACTCAGTCGTTTCAGTAGCAATAGCAAATGCAAGACGACGACGACTGTTTTTTTTTTTCATACTGGTCTCGAACCGCAAGGATGTCGGCTTTTCCTGTCCCTCTGGGTATTTGGATATTATGCTCACGTACAATTTTTTTTAAGTTGTTACACCGTTGTTTTATTTGTAATCGTTACTATTGTTGTTGTCGTTGTTGCTGCTGCTGCTCCTATTGCTGCACTGGCAACCGACCGCTCCGGTGGCCTAAATGGTTAAAGCATCTGTCTCCGATACGGGAGATCGCGGATTCGAGCCCGGGCTGAGTCATACCAAAGATTTATAAAAATGGTACTAGTAGCAACCTCGCTTGGCGCTCAGTATTAAAAGGATAGTGTTTGAACTGGGTGGGACATGATGATACATGTCTGCGGCATGATGTCCCAGTGCTAGACATCGCTATCAACTGCGACACTGCAGACATCGTAGAGACATGACTGAAAAACTGTTAAACCTACGTTCAAAATCCAAATCACACACGCAGTGGCAACCGGCTGTGGATTCAGTACCAATATGGGTCTCAATAATTCAGGTATGACTGATTTTCTCATACGACTTGGTACGTATATTCCATGCTGCCGTGCGAGCTGTTGTAGCTGTGGCACAGAAGGCATGTTTTAATCTAAGGAGAGGGTGAGAAGTCTTTATAATTGGGAATGTTTTTCGATGGCTTGTTTTAATTTTTGTATTTTATCAGGATCAGAAACTGCAATCTCTTCAATCCCTGGTTATTATTTCATTCATTTCTGTTTTATTGCTTTTTGTTGTTGCATCTGTTTGTGCTAGAGAAGACAGAGTTGTTTGTGGTTATGATTAATTTCTGCGCGTTTTATAGTAATCACGAAAAGATCCACAGGACTGACAAAGTTGATTACGTGATTTGACTTCAATGCCCCATAACCATCATGTAACACCTGCGTATATGTTCTACAGTACTCATAATGGCATGTTCTGCCACAGGGTTCGTATTTTCCAAAGCAGGCAGCTTTGCATTTATTGCATTCCAATGCCATGGAACTTCCGAAACATGCGTACAAACGTTTTATTTGATTGATGTGACCTTGTTTGTAGCACAAATGTGTCTGTCGTCGCTTTATTAGCTCCCCTATTGTAATGTCTTTAAGGTTGGGTGGATAGTAAACATCATAAAATCAATAATCTTGCAGATATATGGTAACTAGAAGTCTAAAAACTGGTATTCTCAGATAAAATACCTCATTGTCTTTGACATTCTCTAAAAGACCTCTGAAGTCGGTAAAAACCATATCTATCCCGATTTCAGTCAAAATAAGCTCATATGACCCGTCACGAAGTATTATGCCAACTCGAGCTGTATAATAGTACATACACTGCTTTCCAATAACATCAAATGTCTGAGAACGAGGATAAATATCCCGGAGACGTTTTTCTTCGTTGCTTTTAGCAATAGCCTTTAACAATTGTTCTAGATACACACTGGCTATTGCTTGACATTTCTATATAAACCACCAAAGTATTTCTTCTATACGAAAATATTCACAATTCGAGGATATACGCCTTCTTTTGTCAGCAGACAATAATTAGACATAGTGTAGCAACTCTACTGTACCGTGCAGTATTGCTGTGGAGTAAAATCAATACAGAGCCTTGTTGATATAGTTACTACATTCATTCATTGAGCTCACAGTGTGTGTGTGTGTGTGTGTGTGCATGTGCGTGTGTGTGTGTGTGTGTGTGTCGCTGTTATATGCTTGCCTGAATAAGTACACTCTGCGGGATTTTGTTTCTACAATCACAGCATAGTAGTATGAAAGGCTGGTGTTTTTTTGCTCTTTTTTTTTGGAACCCTTTGGGGCACTTCCATCCGGACGAAACTCTACCACCCATGACTGGCTCATTCACGTCACGTGTGTATGGGTTGTTTGCACCACTGCGCACAAAATTAAAAGTGATCAACAGGCAATGATCGCTTATGGGCTACATATGTCATGGGGTCGAGGCGAGGAGGGGTGGAATGCCCCCAAAGAGGACAAAATAAGCAAAACCGTACACTTCCACACTACTACAGCTATGAAACTTGAATACCATCATCTGCAATTTGAACATCCATATTAAAGGCAACATGCAAATTAAAGAAAATATCCACAGCAGATCTTTACAGTTAAAGTAGTGATTTAAACAAGAAACTTCTCATTCTAATTACAGCTGCTGTTTGTTTCGGAGTTTCGTTGCAGTGACTCCCGAAAGAGGTGTGGGTAGCGGATGGTGAGTCTGCGATCCGTCCTAGTTGTCATAAAATATGATGGCAGTAATATGTGCAGGAACTCAAAAACGTGCACAGTATCCCTTTAAAAGCATTTACAGGTGAAATCTGTATTCATAAAAATCATAATTTTGAACGACGGTAATACGATATGACTCGGATTAGCGTCCTCTGGAAACCAATTTTCAGTGAAATGTTAGGAATGATATATTTTAGGCTATCATTTCTTTATATGACATTCATGTGTGTATATGTTTGTGTGTTGTTTATATATATATATATATATATATATATATATATATATATATATATATATATATATATATATATATATATATATATATATATATATATACCTTATCCGGCCATTTTTGGGGGCACTGGTTCGAGTTAAATAAAGTAGGTTAGGTCGTATTTAAATTGTTGATCATTAAAAATATGACAGAGAAGGAGAGACAGAGGTAAATTAATCTTACCTTCGGTAAAATGGATTAATACTGATGAATATTTCTGCTACAGGACACGCCCATATAAACATTTACCATGTACGTCCAGTATATTTCGATATTACTTGCTACATTTTGAATACTGAACAATAACAGTCTTGTTTACACTTCCTTTTTCAATAATAAGTTGTAACATCGACAATGTCCTAAATTAAATTCACAGCAAAGGCCTGTGATACAAGTTTATCTTATCTTGTGAAGTGTTAGTTTCCTCTTTCTTCAGGATACCCTGTTCCGGTAGTGCAAAGTGGTCACCATTGCTATTGTTGTGGGTCTAACGCCATTTTCAGCACATGATAGGCTATACATGGCGGCCAGTTTATCTGGTGGAGGAAAAGTCCAGGAGAGCCCCGGGAAGAACCACCAACCATATTGTCTCAGCCTAAGACTAGAACCCACGTCGTCAGAGGTGAAACGGCAGTGATCCGTACACTGAAGCGCCTTAGACCCCTCGGCATCCGGGGACACTGAATAATCCTTGAATGATTGGTATAACGTTATTATTAGCAATCATGCTTTCAGTTTCGTAGATGTATTTCAAGCACACAGGAGACCTTATATTTTTCATTCCAGTACATTCCCATTAACTATATCTTAATTTATACATAAGGTAAACATCAGATTTGAGGTAGATTACTTTCAAATGTAATCAATTAAATTAAAATTACATCTGAAAAATTTGATTACAATTGCAATTACATTTTTTCACTTTGGGGCAGAGTAGTTGATTAGATGACATGTAATCAATTACATTTCTAGATCTTTTGATAAAATTTCCCTTTAAAGTCACAAATATATGTATGTTTAATAAGCATTATAAGAGCGACTATTAAATACATACAGTGTATGTTGATAGCTTAAACGTTTTACTTTTTCAAGACAATCACATGTAGATAGTCCTATTTAAAATGTATTTTTATTACAATACCTACTGAACTGCTTAAAACTGTTACTTTTAAACACAGTTGAGACTATGCTGATCATATGAAGGGTGACTGCAAATTTTAATAGGCTCAGATTAACCTTTCAATTCCATATTTATATCATTGAGTCATAGCTTTTAACGTTCCAGAATGCATTTTCTTTTATCTGACGCACACGTGGTATTCTGTTAAACAACTACAGATACAAGTACCATTTTCTATTATTTTTAGTAGTAATATGTAACCTGGAATTTTACATTAATGAACATGTCATTTGGAACCACGATATATACTGTAAATAAATAAAGCAAATTATGCAAATTGTAAATGGTATTCATAAAATAACTCTATAAAACTTGCAAACCATCCAGATGCATATACATCCCTTTTTTTCCATCAGATTTAAAAGAATATAAAGTTAGATCAACCATTAAGCATAATTATTATATAGTTAAGCGTGAAATACAGAGACTAACTGGTGAAAATAATTTTCGTATTTTTTTTATATTCCTATATTTTCACATGTGAAAAATATTTCTTTCTACATTCACGTGTGAAAATATAAGATTTCCCATCATACCATGTCACACTTGATTGTGTGTGCCTACAAAAGTTGTACCTTCAACAATAAAAAAGAGTACTTTGTGAGCTAGAACAAATAAATAGAAAATTCCTTGCATTTCAGACATGGAAATTAATCTTTGATACAGAAATTTGACCAGATTCCGTCCGTGTATCTCTGAAGTTATTTTCCCTTACTTCCTTGACAAGAATTGATGAATCGGACTTGCATGGTCAAATGGTTTGCAACATGACAAAAATGTAATTTACTGTAATAGATTACGTAACCAAATCCTATCGCTTTCTTAAGTCACGTGTATTTTGTGAACGGTCTATGAGGTGAATTTACAAAAAGGGGATGGGATGAACTTTTGTGCTGAAGAGTGAGTTTAATCTTCCAAATTTTGATTCTGAAGCAAATATATATATATATATATATATATATATATATATATATATATATATATATATATATATATATATATATATATATATATTGCCGATAATAAAATTTATCCGGTATTAACGTAGGAAAGAAAAAATATGTACATAACAACGAAATCATATTATAATCATAAAGTAATCTTGATTACATGCTAGTAGTGACTGTATTTATTAAACTTATAATTGTAATTACACAATATATGATTGAAGTTACATGAGATTGCTTAGATAAACCGCTCATGTGGCCTAAGTGGTTAGAGCGTTTGCTTGGGATGCGAGTTCGAACCCAGGCCGAGTCATACCAAAGACTTTTATAAATGGTACTAGCATCTGCCTCGCTTAGCACTCAGTAATAGGAGATTAGTGTTAGGACTGGTCGACCTGGTGTCAGGATAATATTACTCGGTGGGACATGATGCTACATGTATACGCCATGATACCCCAGTGCTAGACATCAATATAAACTGCTACATTGCAGGCATCGTAGCGATACGACTAAGTTAAAAAATTTAAACACACACACACACACACACACACACACACAGACACACACACACACACACACACATTACTTAGATAATTAGTAATCAGTTAATGATTATTCAGATTACTGATTACGATTACTCCAGGACAGGTTAACATATCTCATTCTCAAGCTCGATTTGGATGATAGTGTGTGTGTGTGTGTGTGTGTGTGTGTGTGTGTGTGTGTGTGTGTGATTTGGATTTTTAACGAAGCTTTAACAATTTTTCAGTCATATCACTACTATGTCTGCAGTGTGGCAGTTTATAGTGATGTCTAGCACTGGGGCATCATGCTGCAGACATGTAGTCACATTATCCTGATACCAGGCCGACCAGTCCTAACACTTACCTCTTAATGCTGAGCACCAAGCGAGGCAGCTGTTAGTACCATTTTTGTAGGTCTTTGGTATGACTCGGCCGGGGATCGAGCCAACGACCTCCCGCATCCCAGGCGGACGCCCTAACCACTAGGCCACCGGAGCGGATGATAGAAAAACTACTACTGCATACATATTGAAGTGTTTTAATGTACGTCACTGTGATATGTTTTTTTTTAGGCTCTAGTCACTTCTAGTGGCAATGTTATAATGATTGAGTTCTGCGTGGACCTAATCCTGCATGTATCGATATGAAACACTAGAAATGTGCGTTGCATCACGATCTTATACCATACTGTTGGACAAATTGAGTAAATTCACATCTCATCCCGTGCGTGCAGAAATGCATATTTATTATAGTCTCGCAGAAACAGATGAGGACGTTTCAACTGGCGCAAGCAAAATCATTGTTACCCATGGTGACCTTTCTGTAATTCATTATGGTGCTGAAGTACATCGACACGTTAAAGTGTTGGAACACGAAAGAATATCGATGGCTCCACCGGTGTATGCATTACTGAAGATGACAATGGAAAATATGATCTTTGATCTTGGATCGGAGTCCAGAGGCAACGGTGAAGGTTGTTACTTCCACTCGTCGTATCGGATAATTGGTTGTCATTATGCTCAAAATCTGACTGATGTGGTTTTCTACATTAGGTCAGATTTCGATTATGCTTTGTACTCCAGGGCAAATTGGCCATCAAATAGAAAACGACACTTTTTCTATTCAGTCTCAGACGCACATCCACTCCATGTAATCAATACTTTACCTGCAATCACATGCCCAAATGCAAACGATCCATCGCTTCTAAAGTGTAACCATGTTCAATTTTCTTTTGGAAGTCGTTAAATCTAACAGTGTGAGGATCGTCGGCATCTGTGAGCTCTGTGTCGTTGAACTTGTCCCAGGTGTCAGGTTTCAGTACCTCGGCGGCATCTAGATGTGTGTTCTTTGTTTCTTTTTCGTACATTATGAGATCTTCCAGATATGCTCGGTAGGAGTAAGTATCCATGCTGCTGTCAGTTTTTTTTTATTTTTATTGAGGCCCACTTCGCTGAACGACGAATGCATGAAATTGGTGACGGGGGTTACTCTAGGATCGGCGCCTTGATTGGTGTTGTCCATTGTGAAAACTTTGACTTTCAGGTACATGTGATTTCTATTCAGATCGATATAATCTTTGGTTTTTCCTTAATTGGAATTTCGATAACGGCTGATACAGTCAAAGACGACAAAGGGTGAAAATCTACCAGTTTGGATTCTTGTATCGTCATCGTTGTTGGTGGCATGGCAAACAGATCGAATTCTGACTTGGAACATACGCAAGGTTCTCGGTGCCTCTTTTTTTCTTTTGGTAATTAGTAATCAAAAACGTTCGATTCTCTGACAGCTTCTGTTCTTTATCTTTTATAATTATTTTTCTGAACGTGTTTATGAGATCTGACGTGGTTTTGATGTTCTTTCTGCCCCATCCTTGCTGTGTCGTAGCGGAAAATGTAATGCTTGGCCAGAAGTATGAAGTGAATTTATATGGCCGTCTCGGGGACCCAAAAGGTCCTCTCCAGCTTGAAACAACACATTTTGCCCTGGCTTCTTTTCGACTCGATGAATACCTATTGAAGAAATTCATTTCCTTGAGTATTAAAGAGTAATCTTTAAAGGAATGCAATCCTCGAGTCATAATCGGTTTTAAGATGGGTGATCGTACGAAAAGAAACTTTTAACATTTATTCTGAATTATGTCCTCGTTATCGAGCGACTCCTTGGTACACAGGATACACTTTCGTTTTACAATTTCCTGGAGAATCGTTTTCAAATATGTGTTCCCACCGCTCCACTTAAGCAGCGATGGCTGAATCCACTTTGTTAGGAATGACTCTGTAGCAGAGCGGGCGTGTTTCCCGCTACGTTGTACTCGACCACATCCGAGCACAACAAAAATAAATTAATTCCTTCCTTCAGTTTCACAGGGTATCGAAAATACTGATAAAATAGATTGTTGTTGCAAATGTCTTTCATAGGAACGAGAGCCGTGTATCAACCCAAACTAGAAAATAATGTCTTTGAATTAATTCACAACAATCCTAAAGTAATGTTTTAGTCCAAAATGTCAATGAACACTTTGTAATTCCAATGAATAATTTAAATTAATAATTTCTCTCAAATTATATCCGAACAAAACTAAAAGGTGAACTTGTACACTGCCAGGAGGATTTGGCCGTTCACTGCGCTGGTAGAGTGTACTTAAAGCTTTCCTCGTGCAGGTTCTTGATACTGATTCTGAGACCGAAAGTATCACAAGCTGAAGAGAAATGATCCATACTCTTTTGCATTTCAGACTCAGGTTCAGCATTCAGAAAAAGTTGTTATCAGATAGGAGATAGCGAGCAATCACCTCCTGTCATTTCGTCTTCGCCTGTAGTCTCCTCAGATTGAAAAGCCAGTTATTAGTCCGGTATCTGGGGTAATTCCCAGTGTCATAGTCACGGAAGGTGTCTTCAAGCATGGCAAAGAACATCATACGAAAAAGGGTTGAACCCAACATACAGCCTTGCTTGACTCCACTGGTGACTGGGAATGGTTCAGATGATTTGCCGTCGTCCACAATACGAGCGAGAAAACCATCATAGAATTGCCCAAACATCAAGATAAATTTCTCTGAGCAACCAAATTTTGCTATGATCTTTCAAAGGCCTTCACGACCGACTGTTTCAAAAGGTTTGTGTCAAGTCGATGAATGTCACATACAGATTGCAGTTCTGTTCCTGGAATTCCTCCTGGAGTTGACGAGCTACAAAAACCATGTCTCTGGTCTCTAGTCCTTTCCTGAAGCCAAACTGACTCTCAATTTTATGCATAAGACGATTCTTGAGAATTCTGGTGAGGCTTTTGCCGGTATTGAGAGAAAAGAGATACCCCACTAGTTGTTGCATGATTGTCTGTTACTCTTCCGCTTGTATAAGCGAGCAATTGATACATCCTTGTACTCATGCGGTATAGTTCCCCGAATCCACTTTGACTGGAACAGGTACTTTGCCATTTCACAGCAGTTCAATTTCTTTCAAAGTTTCAGTAGGCGCTAGCGGATCAAAAAGTGATATGTTGATTTCTACTTAGGGCAGTGAATCAGTTGCTTCCTGGCCGATAGATACATGTTGTTGAATGTTCATCTCATCTTTGAAGTATCGTTTTTTTGACAACGAGCAGTCAGGTTCTGCCAGCACACAATATTGGAAATGTTCCCGATGACTGTAGCCGTAGATTGTCTTCAAAGCATCATAGAATTTCTTCATGTTATTCCTGTGTAGATAGAAATGAATCTCATCTGCCTTATTGCTCAGCCATGAATCTTGCAAGTCTCTGAGTTTGCATTGGACAACCTTATTGATGTGGTTGAGGGCTGCCTTCTTGGGTGATGAATTACTGTCTTCTGCAGTCCTTTTGTAGCCGATATTTCTCAGTCAGAAGCATCCGTATGGCAACATCGCTCTCATCAAACCAATCTTGGCTTTTACGTGTGGCGGATCCAAGGGTTTTGAATGCAACTAAGTACAAGGAGTCTCCGAAAGATGCCCAGTTTTCCTCGACATTCTCGGAGATTATATCGATTATATCTATTTTTCTGCACAGTTCTTCGACAAATGCCTGTTTCACATTCTCATGTTTAAATTTAGACATCGAGCATTTTGGTCACTTTTCTACCTTGTGTTTGTCCGCTAGGATGAATCTGATTATTGAGCTTGAAGACTATGAGCATATGCTCAGTCCAGCATCCTGCACTTCTCATGATTTCCGTCACTCGGACATGATGCCCCAGTGCTAGACATCACTATATACTGCCACACTGCAGACATCGTAGCAATATGACTGAAAAATTGTTAAAGCTACGTTAAAAATCCAAATCACACACACACACACACACCCTTTTTTAATGTGTGTATGTTCCAGGCATCGATGGCATATTGCGTCACCTTTGCCTTCTTGTTAGGTATTCGACCGCTAATGTAGAATCCCTGTCAACACCGCTTGGCTCACCAGGGTTAAGGTGAAGCAATGTTTAGGGCACCTTTCCTAATTACTTCCTGACAACGACTTCTCAACGAACCTGCCGAGTTCCAAAGCTGCTTTGGTTCAATGAAAAGCGACCCGATGCCCTAAGCCACCTAAGATGTGTCACTATTTGCGTTGTACGATGACTACTTTGCTGGGGTGCGAGAGGGTACCAGGTTCGAACTGCAAGGAAATGCAAACTCTAAGATGGCTTTCATGTGCAGCGGTTTATGTTATTAAATCAAACAACATACTACATATAAAATTACACATGTTAGGTTATACATTTTGTTTACAGTATAACAAAATAAAATTATTATTTTTATTCAAAGCTTATAAACGTCAAACAATTCCGGAACTTCTGCATTTTGGAATATGATGTAAATAAATATCGAATGAGATAAAGAGGGCCAAAAGCTTACGAATTAAATATTTTAAAGTAATACCCCAAATCGTTTTCTAATAAAGACAGTTTATTGAGTGCTTGATCGTAGAGACCTAAATATCATGTTTATTGAGTGCTTGACCGTAGATACCTAAATATCATGTTTAGTAACTTTAAAGGTCTTTAATTTCCAAATTAATTATTAGGTAGCATGAAGTTGATAGCGAAATTGTTATCACAGTAATTCCGTACTGTGATTACAAATAGATATATATTCCCCGTAAAATTTAAACAATCCATCAGACAATATATTTCATAATTAATATTACAGAATTTAAAAGAAGACAGTATTTGCCAAGAAAAAGTTCCATTACTTTCCAGAATGTATTTAAGCACTCAAATTAATGCATTGAGGTACTAAAAGAAAACTTTAAAATGTAATTAATGCATTTTTATCTTACCTGTAAAGAAAGGCAACTCTAAGACGGCATTCAAGTATAACTGAGTTTCCCAAGCGTTTGGGCGGCCGTTTATATAGTTTTGGGGGCATGGAATGCGTACCTTTGCTCTAAAAAAGGCTACGTGTTCAAAGTAAATGGATTACCTTGTGTTCTGGAGTTACGACAAGTTGCGAGATTGTTGCATAACTCACTCCTTTTTCAAAAATGATCCGCCTGTTGGACAAAAGATCACGCCAACTGACTTCAGAGTTGATGACCTTCCCAATACCTATTTTCTAACCCACAGACGTAAGCAAATAAGTTTGTACTAATTGTCTTCACGTAGCATCTGTGCTGTATAAGTTTATTTAACTCACTAGCCTAGAATATTAGAGGAATCATTGTAATATATATATATATATATATATATATATATATATATATATATATATATATATATATATATATATATATATATATATATATATAACGTATTGCAAAACTCACCACTACAAGTTCTGTCGTTATTAAAATTATAAAAATTTAAATCGCAACAATAGATATTCGATCTCATGAAAACTTGTAGGAAATTCAATCGTAACATACCCACACCTGCTGCCTTGCTGCTCGCCCATCGCCACAGGACTTGAAGGTATCTGGTTAGGGGAGATGGGTGATGTCATGACTTTTGCGTGAGTTTGGATTTAAGTGAGGGAAATTTGCGCAGAGTCGCCTTGACTCTCTAGCCCATACCCGTCTGAATCCAATGGAACAACACACTGTCGATAGTTCTGGACACAAGTCTGGATGCAGTGGATGTCCATCTGGTGTCCTACTGCACGTCAGCTGATGCATTATGCTGTCCACATAGTTATTGGCATCTGCCTTCACGGCCGAGGGATGAATTATCTACTTGATCCAGCAGAAAGTTCTTTCCGGAAATGCCAAGTGTAGCTATCCAGTATGGGTCAACTGTCATTGGTAGTACCACCTACTTTTACTTCCGGTAGGAGGTGTAGCATGAGCTAACGTTGAATATTGAGTAGTTTGCTGCATTAAATTTAGTGAAATTGTGTGAGCTTAGTTGTAACATATTTTATTGCAGAATTTAGTAAACATATATTATTGTCAAAGACTATAACAAGTTGTATAGCTTACAAGTTCTTCTTCGTTATAAACCTACATGTCCAACATGCTGAAAGTGGTATATTAAGTGTGTGTGTGTGTGTGTGTGTGTGTGTGTGTGTGTGTGTGTGTGACAGACAGACACAGAGAGAGTTTGGTTTGGTGAGACTGATAAAACTATGATTACATGTATATATGGCAATATAGACAAATTGACATCTCAATTAATGTACGAGGTATGCTTTGAGATTATACATTTGTGGATATGTTCGTTTCTTATTTTGAAAATAAATTTGCATTTCCTTTTGTATTGATATATTTTCAAAGCGTCTTTGTTATGTCTAAAGTGGGTGTCCAGACACGGGATCGGCTCCAATTTCGATTAAAGGGGTTATATTTCAAGTAATTTTTTTATAAGATGGAGGGATAATACTTCTTATGGCCATAAAACGGGAAACTGGTTACAGACACTTCACGTCAGATCCGTAATTGTACATTCCTCTATTTATTGTCCTGTTCCAATCAAAGGCTTAAATAGAAACTTAATTAGTACTGCTTGTCATTCAAAGAGTATGAACTTCGTGATCGCTTTGCATTTTATATGTCGTGTCACAAGAGTTAAGAGATACAGGAACTATACATTTGTTAATTTGTTGTATGTCCCGACAAGACCAATTTAACGTACAAGACAGCCGCACACACATAAGAGTATAATAAGGGTCTACTCTGACATGAAGCAAGATGTGGATTATTCTCACATTGATGCATCTAATGATGCATGGCATGAGCATTCAATGAAACCACTGAAACCATTCGTGACTGTACGATACTTGGTATCCCTGAATTTTTCATTACAGACAACGGCTGAGAATTTTACAATAGCCTGAAGTTTTAAAAAAAATGTTGCCAACAACCAAGAATTGATAGCTGCATTGCTTCGCCCTATCAACCACAGACTGATGAACAAACTGGAAGATTGTAGTTTGTTATCTAAATATGTAAATGAAACTTAAACTAACATCAGAAATTGTCATACACGTTGTTTTCATGCTGAACGGCGGAACACGCTTCCACCAAGAAAATCCAATTTTCCTAGCGTATCGCAAAAACGCTCGACTGCTTGTGGAATTGGATTTTTCTTCAAGAGCGGATACAAAATCGGTAGAGTATTCCTTGAGGAAAAGATGCTACGCATTCCTTAATTTGTCATGCAATAGAGTGGAGGCGGCTGACAATATTAAGTTTGCCCAGGGAAAGCAGAAAATCCAATAGCATGATGCAAATGTAAAGGAAGTGCATTTAAACGTTGGGGAAGAAGACTTAGCCCATAACACGAGAAATAACATCAGAAATGGGAGGGGAGTAAACTTAGTGGTTGCTGGAATGTCCCTTACACAATAAAATATGTAAATAAGAAAGAAACATAATCCATTCATGCACTGACAAATGCAATCCACGGAAATCGGATTAAGTTACGTAAGAGGAAAGAAACTGATCACGATCCACAGAGGATAAATACTACCCAAAAAAGTCCATTTAAAGCTTGCAAATATAGCGACGTCAAACACTAAGAAAAGTCCTACAAAAATCTACCAAACGTCAGCTATGAAATACAGCAAGAAAAGACCATTGAAAGAAGAAATAGAGAAATGTCTTCCATTAAAGGCAAAAAGGTACATCGTATCTGAAAAAGATGTCCAAAACGACGTCCTTATTTAAGGACATGATGATACATAGAGTTTGATCCCGATTTCATCTTGTTGACGAAACATGACGGTATGAAAAAGCATAACTGTTTGGCCAAGCTGTGAAAAATCATCACCATACCATGGGTAGAGTTCGGGAAATGAACTTACATGCACAAAAGATGAAAACGTTACAACGAGGGGTGACGGAAACTGCTTGTTTAGGACATCCGCATACATTTTGTTCGGAGTACGGTCTTACCACAATGATTCCGGAACACAGTCATTAATTTCATGAAAGTAAATGAACAAATGTAAAAGCAGGTCGAGCCAGGACCTGTCAATCAACATCTGAAAACGTCAAATATGCAAGAGCAAGGTAAGGTGAGGAACCGAACATGAACTATTTGCATTAGGGGCAATTTGTAAATCTACTGCGTTTGTTTAGAGGAACCGAACATGAACTATTTGCATTGGGGGCAATTTGCAAATCTACTGCATTTGTTTAGAGTAACCTAACATGAACTATCTGCAATGGGGGCAATTTGTAAATCTACTGCGTTTGTTTACTGTGCTAGTGGGGCCTTATAGGCCTTTAAACAGCAGGAATGAGCCAAATAAAGATGGACCTAATGAATGTTCTATCAATATTCAAAATATGAATGGACTTTTGGAACCCATTCTAGATGTTGAGGAGACGGTCCGTTCACGAAAACCATATTTGTGCGTCAGAAATTATATTCCAAGCACGTTTTATACGATAAGATGTTTTGAAAATGCACAGGTAAACAATAAAACAGATGCTGATTTAACTGGACAACGAGAGGGACTTGCATATGAAAATATACAGATACCCATTATATCATTCTAGGCCCCAAGAATGTTGCTATGGAGATAGATGCAAGTATGTTCAATCTTTTGTGCGATTGGAAAGATCTGAATGAAAAGTTTAATTTGTGAACAGTACGCTGCTAAAGGAGATATTCAAGTCAATTGCTTGTTTTATTTGATATAGACTAGCATGTCAATGTCAATCTCTAATGCTTTCATTACAATCGTTTATGATGCGCCCAGTGAGACACTTGAACATCTACCAGTCGGTGCTTGACAACGTCTGTTCATTTCTAAAGCTTTCACCTGAAAATCCGAATAAAGCAAAATTCAATTTATTATTTATTTCAATAACGAAAGAGAATTATACATAATCCTGGTTATTGTTTTGCAAACATTAGGATCATTCTAGAAAGTTATTTTCCATTAGGTAATTTTTTTAAAATAGAAAATACTAATTGTGACCTGAGATCAAGTAGAAAATTATATAATCTTTTTGCTGCGAGGATTATTTCATTCGTGCTTTAAGTCTTAGCTCAATCAAGTTCTATTATATGTTGTGACCAGTAATTTTGGGCTGGAATCTATTTTTTCCAAAGTATTGAATTCAAGTGATTATTTTCTTTGGAAATACAAAAGTGCTCTAACAAAATTCTTGGATAGAGACAGTCACTGGAATTTATAGTGAATTCAAACCTGGAATTATATTTCTGTGATTCAATAAAAGCCTGTTGGCACATCAACACTTTAGAAGCTATAACGGACACATAACTTCCTTCAGTTTTTGGATATTTTCTGGACTTACACTGAGTTTTATTCAGGACTTTAAATTATTAGGCCTTGTGTCTGTAATTATTGGATTATTTTGGGATTTAATTCACAAAATAATAAGTTCTTTTTTCTCATTTTCACTTTATATTCCAGGGAAATACATTATTTATTAAATTGTGCAAAGCTTGTTGTCTTTCACTCTTTTCTGTTACTTATTAGAATAGCATAGACTCGTAACAAAGTCAAAACTGAGTTTGAGATTGTCTTAATATTTTTCATGCAATTGCGGCCCAACATGAAGTTGTTGGCATATATTGTTTAAAACCTTTTTCTCTTGTAAACGCCCAGCAATTGCGAAATCAATCACTTAATTCCTGTTCTTGGGTACAGACAAAATGGTATACATATTACTGATCGTCAGTCCGTCATGCTGTCTTCTTTCAAACAGTTAAGCGGACTATAAGTATACTGGTTTTTTTTTTTTTTTTACATGAAAAGCGTGACAATACCATAGATAACTATTCCTCAAAGACTCATGGAGTAACAAATGTAAGGTAAACCTATGGATTAGTAACCATGATTCATATTTATCTTTATCAACGTTCAATCTGCAAACTAGGTAGCTCAAACTGGCATCTTATGTAACGCCCGCAGTCTCCTCTTAATGCAAACTACGCAGAGGTATCTTTAATGTACGCTGAGAAATGGGACTTCAAGTTTTCAAACCCTTTCCGAAAGAAAGTTCCAGGAGCTGGCACTATCGTGCCAAGAGCGGGTGGAAGATGAAGTATCACCCCTGAAAGTTGCATGCGGGAAATTGGGTCGCCAGATTGGAATGTTACGAGTCTATGCTCTTAAAATAAGTAACAGAAAAGAGTGAAGACAACAAGCTTTGTAAAATTTAACAAATAATTTATTTCCCTAGAATACAAAGCGAAAAATTAAGAAGAAAGAACTTACGGTTTTTACGAATTAAATCCAGAAATAATCCAAGAATTAAAACATAGAAGTCCTAGTAATAAAAAGTCCTGAATGAAACTGAGTTCGAGTCCCCATAAATCCAAAATGGAAGGCGATGACGTCTGTTGTAGTCAACGAAGTGCTGTTGTGTCAACAGTCCTTTGTTGAATCACAGAAAATATTATTCCAGTTTTGAATTCAGTTTAACTTCCAATAAATGTCTTATCCAAGAATTTTGTCAGAGCACTTATGTATTTCCAGGGAAAATAATCACTTGAATTCAATAATTTGAAGAAAATAAAAATTCAACCCAAACTGGTCACAACATAATAACAACTTAACGTGTCAATTGTTTGGAGCTCAACTGACAAACTTCTATCGAAAACAACAGTTATACGCTATATGAGACGCAAAACAGTTTCCCGGATGAGGGTCAAAAGTTCATTCTTCTGGAAAAAATAGAAGTTTGTTATCAATTGATATATGGCTACTTGTCACGTAGTCCAGGTATGACCGTGACTTAACTTAATGATTCTTACTCTGACAAAGATAAAAAAAAAACAAAGAAAACCGTAACTGATTTCGAAACAAGGTCAGGAACTAGATACAATGTTTCTATTATTTGTTGCTTATCAATGAAATAAAAAAATAGCAGTAACATGTAATGGAATTAAAAAATTTAAAACTAACAAACAATTAAATTAAATATACATAACAGGAAGTCAAGCGCCTTAAGCTCTAAAAAATCATTCTTGGATTTTGAGTGAATTTCACCTTTTGATATTGGAGAGTCTGGTGAAAGATTCCGATGGGCAATGTCATGAGTGCTCTTGTATAACTACACTTTGTGTCCAGTGAAGAATTGGACTTGGATCAGTATTGTAAGAACTTTCAAGATATGTATTATAAATTATGTCCAACTGTCCGCCCATCACACTGTTTTCCAGTGGCTACTTCGAATCTCAAAAGTATCATAAATTATTTAAACACTCTGCAGTTTGAAAGAATAGTCTTACCTTGAATTCTTAGAAATTCTTTTCGGCCAGTCAAGCATCAGTCCCTTTCAGGGACTTGTTTTCTTACCATAGTTTGAGCTCTGAATCTAAATGAGCATTATCCTGCCCACTTTGGTCTCCGAAAGATTTTTTTAACAGTTTTGATTTATGCTTCTTTTCTATGTCTTCCAGATTATAGGCCTCCTTGATGTATTTACTCCAGCTGAGGGCTTTGAAGACTTCCAGGATGTGTAAGTTAGTGATGGTTATGGTTTTGTTTCAGTGTCTAAGCATGTATGTTTTCTTCAAACTTAAATATTTTTTCCCATCTACAGGAAAGTTTACATCATCTCCTCAGCTTCATGCATAATAGTGTGCAAAGTTTTCTTAGGATCCTTAGGTTCCGAAAATAGGTTCATGTTCAAACCAAAAATGTTTACAAACATAACGCAGCATTCCTAGTATTACCAATTTGCTCCTGGATTGGTCATATTCTTTCTGAAAATGATGTCTGCATTCCCTACTAACCTAGAAAAATGCCTGGCAAGAGTATGAAGGGGTACTATATATATACACCCATATAAGACTAGATCTTTTTCTGAAAATAAAACGTCATGCAGGTACAGAACATTTTTCTATGCTCACACCACATCTAAGCTTCGTAGGCACATGTTATACGCCTCCACTATATAGGGGTGGTGAAATCTCGGTGATTAAGAATTGGATACCAAATGAGGAATTGTTGATTACCTTCCTAATACAAAATCATTATAGCAAATAAATGTCTTTTCAGAAGAGTCTCAGGTATTCAGAGTATGTGTTGTTTGTGTAGTCCGGTTCAAGCTTCATCTTCTATTTACTTTTTATCACTGATGTAAACAGCGTCTATGTGCATTCTTAGATCCATTCATCCAGGTAGTCAGCTGCATCTGGGGCACTTTGCTAACGTCCCAAATAGCCATTGAAAATAATTGCTTAATTAGTCCTGAATTTTTGTATCGATTCTGCGGAAGCAGGATGCAGTCTTGTTTATAAAAAAAAAAAATGAGAGGTTGAAGCAGATATATTTGTAAAAATGTAATTACCTTTCAGGCATAGCGTGCTTACAGCTAAATGTCAGTTAAATACACTGCTAAAGCCTAAAAGTTCTATATACATATAATATTCATTAATTTCATCTTTTTTCGTATGAAGTAATTCCTTGTCACATGATTTTTATCTTCAGCAGAAATCCAAATTAAGTCCAACACTGAAGGTGTTGATGTGCCTGTGGCAGTATGTATTGTGTTGCTTTACCAACAATAATTTATTGAAACACAGTAATATAATTGCCGTATTGAATTCACTATAAATCCCAGTGAATGTCTCTATCCAAGAATATTATTTTTTAGTGAGCACTCTGTATTTCCAGAGAAAATTCACTTGAATTGAACAATTTGAAGAAATAAATTCCAGCACAAATGAACTACTGGACAAAACAATAATACAAATTCATTCTGCTACATCTTAAGCACGAATGAATAATCTTTCCAGTAACAAGATTATATACTCTTCCACTTGACCTCAGGTCACAATTAACATTTTCTATTAAAAAAAAAAACCCACTGTCTAATGGAAAGTTACCTTCTAGAAAGTTCTTAATGTTTACAAAATAAAATGTTAGTTGTTATTAGAACGTCTGTTACTTGTTACGCATATGTAATTTAATTACTTGTGTGTTAGTTTTAAATTCTTTTTTATTTTAATTTTGTTTCATTACATTTTATTGTAATGATAATTTTCATTGGATTTGAATCTCTTTTCGGAAAATTAGCTTGACCTGATTAGAATATAACCGTTGCTTATGCACTATTTTTAGCTCACCTTGGTTCATAGATCTTGTAAACATCAAGTGAAAATGATTGGCTATTACCAAGGTCATTTTTCTGCTTGCGTGATGGCTCTAAATTGTAAACACCTTCTTTTATTGAATCTTATAGTAAGATTCGCTAAGTCTTTTAAGGCATGTGTGCAAATTATTTATGCGATGTTCAAATTAGTAGTCACGTAATCCATCACGTGAACCACCATGTGATCTAAAATCGAGGCGTAAAACAGCCAATTGGTATTAAATTTATTCAGTCGTATCTTTACACCTTGAGGGTACAATGTGTTTCTATTGTTGATGTCAGATTGTTTTTTGAAGTACATCTGTTTTTTTTTTTTGTTTTTTTTTTTGTTTTTTTTTAGGTATTTAATAATTTATTCTCTAGAAAACTAAACAAGTGTACTTTTTTTTATAAAAAGTTCTGGGACAAAGAAATTGAGTGGAAATTTATTCTGGAATTATGAACGGAAACAAAAAACTGTGATTCAACGAGGATCTGTTGCAATAAGTACAACGACCTCATCTGACGTCATCGCCTCCATATTGGAATAGTATCGAGATTCGAACCTGGATTCAATTAGAACTGTTTAGTGATAGGACTTATATTTTTCAATCCTAGGATTAAATTTTGGATTATGTTCACAAACCGTAAGTCCTATTTCATATTTTTTTTCTTGTTTTCATGGGAAATAAACATTTTTGTTAAATTTACAAAGCTTGTTAGCTTCACTCTTTTCTTTTGTTACTTTTGTACGAGCCTACACGTAACTGAAGAAAATTGGGGTTCCTCGTCCTTGGATATATGGATTTTGGCTAAAATATTTCAGAGAATTGTTTCTTGAAATTTAAATTCCCCTAGTTTTTAAATCCCAATTACTAATTTACATTTTGTTTGAAATCTTTAGTGAAAACAACAGGATTTCATTCACAATTTCATTAAAAGTGGCAACATCTCTTTCTAGTCCTACTCAGAAGCAATTGGATAGTCTGAAAAACGATGAGTTGCTTGAACTTGCCAGAAAATACGATCTTTCTGAGGCAAAATCTTCCTTACCGAAACAAGAAATTAAAAACATTTTGATTCAATATTTGTTAAAGAATAATGTTCTTGATAAAAGTGTTTTGGCTTCGGTCAGTAAGTCGGTATCAGACCCTGACATAAAAGTAATGGAATTAAAAATGAAATACAAGATGGAACTGGAGTTAAGGAAGCTCGAGCTTCAGAAAGAGAAAAAACAAATGCAGTTGCAATTAGAAGAGAACCAATTGCAGTTACAATTTGAGAGAGAGAGAGAGAGAGAGAGAGAGAGAGAGAGAGAGAGAGAGAGAGAGAGAGAGAGAGAGAACATAAACAATTACAATTTGAAAAAGAGGAGAGAGAGAGAGACAGGAAAGAGAGAATGATAAACAAATGAAATTACAATTTGAGAAAGAGGAGAGAGAGACAGAAGAGTGATAAAGATAAACAGTTACAATTTGAAAAAGAGAAGGATGAAAGGGAATTCAAATTAAAATGAAAGAAATTAAGCTGGCAAGTAAAAAGCACGATTTCGCTTCACATACAAATTCAAATTTTGGCATTACAAGAAATATCAGGTTAGTGCTCCCTTTCAGAGAAAAGTAAGTAGACAAATATTTTATTTATTTTGAAAAAGTTGCTGAAAATTTGAAATGGCCAAGGGAGCATTGTACTCAATTATTGCATCCCTGTCAGTACAGCAAAGTTCTGGCTATGATTTGGTTAAGGAGTGCATCTTAAGGGGTTATGCGTTAGTCCCTGAGACTTATCGGCAAAAATTCAGAAACTATAGAAAAGAAGCTGGACAAACTTATGTCGAATTTGCTAGAGAAAAAGAGTAGTTATTTGAGAGATGGTGCTTAGCCAAGAAAGTTGAACATGATTATGAAAGTCTCAAACAACTTCTATTACGTGAAGAGTTCAAAAACTGTGTCCATTGTGACATTAAGACTCATCTCGAAGAGCATAAGATCGAAACCTTGGAAAATGCTGCTCTTGCTGCTGACAAGTATTCCTTGACTCATAAAATTCCTGTTGTAGGCAAATCTTTCACTCAGCAGTCTACTGGTAGAAAGGTATTTCAGCCCAATACGACTCCTTCTAAAACTCAATATGGCACAACGTTTAAAAATCAAGCTTCTGATAAACTTGATTCAAAATCCTTGTCTATTCCTACGTGTACCTATTGCAAGAAAAAAGGACACGTCATTTCTGATTGCTTCAAACTGAAATATAGGCATCAAAATCAATATATACCTATCCCAAATGCTCTTATTTCTAAGAGGTCAAGGTCACGGTCATGCATTGAAAGCAATACATTTGTTGGGTCTAATAAACCCCAATCTGATTTTATTATGGAGAATTATGAACCATTCATGTCGAAGGGTTCTACATCACTCTTGGGTGATTTGGCCAATCCTATCCCTATTAAAATTTTAAGGGATACAGGAGCTTTTCAGAGTCTTTTATTATCAGGTACTTTGCCTTTTTCTGAGAAGTCCTGTTCTAAAGGGAGTGTTTTCATTCAGGGAGTTGAGTGCGGCTTTGTTAATGTTCCTCTCCATTCTGTAAATTTGTCATCAGACTTAGTTTCAGGACCTGTGACAATTGGTACAGTGTCTTCTTTACCTGTTGAGGGCATTCATTTGTTGCTAGGCAACGACCTAGCTGGAGACAAGGTTGTGGTTAATCCACTTGTAACTGACAAGCCTTCTTTGGATCAGAAAGTTGATCCTATTGAAAAAGAATACCCTGATTTATACCCAGCTTGTGCAGTTACCAGAGCTATGGCAAACAAAGCTCTTGAGAATGATTTTGATTAGGAAAATATTCCTTTAGCTGACACATGTTTTGGTCAGGCTTTTGATGAGGTCACTTTCACTCCTAATTTGGATCAATCAAAAGGTATTGATCACAGTGATCCTCTTTTAACTACTCGTTCTCTTTTATCTAATCAGGGTGACAAACGACAACCACTTGTCGTTGAACAGGAAAAAGATCCTGAGATCTCCTGTTTGTTTCAGAGGGCCATTAGGGAAACTGAAGCCACTGAAGTACCTGTCTGTTATTTCATTAAAAATGGAATTCGTATGAGAAAATGGAGACCTCCCGAGGTACCTGCAGGTGACGAGTGGTCAGTGAACTATCAGATTGTGGTTCCAAAATCTTATAGACAGGAAATACATAGTTTGGCCCATAAAACTCCTCTGGCTGGTCATTTAGGGATAAATAAAACTTATCACAAGATCTTGACTCACTTTTATTGGCCAAAAATTAAAAGTGATGTTTGTAAATTTGTAGATCTTGTCATACTTGTCAAATGGTAGGAAAACCCAATCAGAATATACCTAAGGCTCATCTGCAACCTATTCCTGCATTTGACGAACCATTTAGCAGAATTATGGTAGATTGTGTTGGTCCCTTACCTAAGACCAAGTCAGGCAACCAATATTTGTTGACCATTATGTGTGTGTCAACAAGATTCCCAGAGGCAATTCCTTTGAGGAATTTTAAAAACAAAAACCATAGTAAAAGCTTTGATAAAGTCTTTTTTACTCAATTTGGCCTTCCCAAATTTGTCCGATCTGGTCAAAGGTCAAATTTTAGGTCTGGAATTTTCCAGCTTGTAATGCTTGAATTTGGTACTCAGCAATTCAAATCAAAAGTGAAATTATGGTTTCACAGAACTTTACTTGAGAGAAGTTTTGAGTCTTGTAATAGAGTTCATTCTCTCTTGCTCATTCTTCACAATTTTCTTCAAATTAGATTTTACAGCCCTTACAAAGTAAAGAAGAAAATGAATGAGTTACATTATAATAATAGTACTCTGATCTAAATAAATTAATGGAGTACTAGTATATTGAGAGAGATAGCCAAGTAAATTATGCAATTAATTTAGTTGTACCTGTCCCACCAACTGAGGATTTAAGTGAAGAAATTCAATCGGACACTTGATCTTGGAGCAACAAATCTTCGGAATTCGGAAATTATGAAAACTCTGGACCAGAAACTTTTCCATTTGCAACAACAAGAAAGGAATGAACTTAAACAGTTATTATTCGAATATGAGCACTTGTTTCCAGATGTTCCTACAAGGACAAACAAAATTTTTCGTGACGTTGAAATTGTAGATTCAAAACCTGTGAAACAACACCCATACAGAATGAACCCTCTCAAACAGGAATACTTGAAAAAGGAAATTCAGTATTTGCTGGAGAATGATTTCATAGAGCCCAGTAAAAGTGACTGGAGTTCACCATGTATACTTGTTTTGAAACCGGATAAAACTTTCCATATGTGCACTGATTACAGGAAGGTGAACAGTGTGACAAAAACAGATTCATTTCCATTACCAAGAATCAATGACTGTATTGATAAAATTGGAAATGCCAAGTACGTCACCAAATTTGACCTTCTGAAAGGATTTTGGCAAATTTCACTAACTGAAAGAGCAAAGGAAATTTTGGCACTGTGACTTCAGATGGACTCTATCAATATAAAGTAATGCCATTCGGGATGAAGGGTTCCCAAGTACCTTTCAACGCTTTGTGAATATGATTACCTCTGGTCTAGATAATTGTGATGCTTACATTGATGATGTCATCATCTACAATGACACCTGGAAAGAATATCTAGCCACGATTCGAAAATTCTTTGAAAGTCTCACTGATGCAAATTTGACAATCAATTTATCTAAAAGTGAGTTCTGCCGTGCTTGTGTAACTTTTCTAGGACATATTGTGGGACATGATCAAGTTAAACCTATAGATGCTAAGGTCAAGGCTATCTCTGATTTCCCTGTGCCTGTCAGTAAAATGCAACTGATGTGATTTTTGGGTATGGCCGGATACTATCGGTAGTTTTGTCCCAATTTTTTAATATTGCTGAACCCCTGAGAAACTTGTTGAGTAAGAAAAACAAGTTTCTTTGGACTGAAAAATGTCAGGAGGCTTTTGATAGATTAAAAGCTGTGCTCAAGAGTGTGCCAGTTCTTACAGCTCCAAATTTCAATCAATCTTTTAAAGCATCTGTTGATGCAAGTGATGTTGGGGTTGGGGCAGTGTTGATTCAAGAAGATAGAAATGGGGTTCATCACCCAGTGTGCTATTTCTCTAAGAAATTAAATAAGCACCAAAGAAATTACTCAACAATTGAGAAGGAATGTTTGGCTTTAATATTGGCATTACAGCATTTTGAAGTTTACATTAGATCAGCTCCTTCTCTGGTTGTTGTGTTTAGTGATCACAACCCCCTTACTTTCATCGACAAGATGAAAAATTAAAAATCAAAGATTATTAAGGTGGAGTTTGTTTTTACAAGAATATAATCTTAATATCAGTCACTTCAAAGGAAAAGACAATTTGATTGCAGATGCACTTTCCCATGAATAGAAATATTATTTCATGTATACTTTGTATAATTCATAAGAGTTTTTCTTATGTAATTTTGTTTTACCTCATGTATAATTTACATATGGTAAAAAGAAAGCTTTATTACATAAATCTTTCTTTTTCTTTATGGGGGGAATGTTACGTATATGTAATTTAATTACTTGTGCGTTAGTTTTAAATACTTTTTCATTTTAATTTTGTTTCATTACCTTTTATTGTAATGATAATTTTCATTGGATTTGAATCTCTTTTTGGAAAATTCACTTGACCTGATTAGAATGTAACTGTTGCTTAAACACTATTTTTAGCTCACCTTAGTTCATAGATCTTGTAAACATCAAGTGAAAATGATTGGCTATTACCAAGGTCATTTTTCTTCTTGTGTGATGGCTCTAAATTGTAAACACCTTCTTTTATTGAATCTTATAGTAAGATTCGCTAAGTCTTTTAAGGCGTGCGTGCAAATTATCATTTTTTTAATGCGATGTTCAAATAGTAGTCATGTAATCCATCACGTGAACCACCATGTGATCTAAAATCGAGGCTTAAAACAGCCAATTGGTATTAAATTTATTCAGTCGTATCTTTACACCTTGAGGGTACAAGGTGTTTCTATTGTTGATGTCAGATTGTTTTTTGAAGTTCATCTGTTTTTTGGTATTTAATAATTTATTCTCTAGAAAACTAAACAAGTGTACTTTTTTTATAAAAAGTTCTGGGACAAAGAAATTGAGTGGAAATTTATTCTGGAAACATAAACTGTGATTCAACGAGGGTCTGTTGCAATAAGTACAATGACCTCATCTGACGTCATCGCCTCCATATTGGAATAGTATCGAGATTCGAACCTGGATTCAATTAGAACTGTTTAGTGATAGGACTTATATTTTTCAATCCTAGGATTAAATTTTGGATCAGTTTCATAAACTGTAAGTCCTATTTCATATTTTTATTCTGTTTTCTAGGGAAATAAATTATTTTGTTAAAATTTACAAAGCTTGTTGACTTCACTCTTTTCTTTTGTTACATTTGTACAAGCCTACACATAACATAGTAAAATTATAATATATAACCTGGAAAATGTCAGGTACACCATGTAAATTATAGGATAATTCCAATAACTTATACCAAAACCCAAATATATCTACTTGTATTAATAATGATCCTGATATTAAACCCATACACATGCAGAATATTTTAGCTACGTATTAGTTGTTTCCATAATAAAAAAAATTTTCAAAACCAATAATTCAGGTCAAGTAGAAAATAAACTTGATTTTGGACAAGGTTAAGTCCAACATACAGTGTTTCATTACAATTGCATATAATTAAATTTAAAAAAATTGAAAAGAACTAACAAAAAGTGCAGATTAAATATACATAACATCATGTGTATAGGTTGATGTCAATTTCTGTCTTGAAATAGCTGGATATAAAAGATTTGAAATGTCTTTGAAGATGTCCATAGATTTTGTTTCTCTTTCAAAGATAATGTGGAAGACAAAGAGTCTTTCAAAAACTGAGGAAATATTGGACTGATCAATAGATTACCTCTCTTTTCTTTTCATTTTGTTTTTTAACTAAAAGATGTTTTGTGACATATTGTAACAAGATGATGCTACATCTTTGTTTTGGCATAGATTCTGAGATCACTGTTCTCAGACTTGCATTTTATTCAAGCTCATTAATTAAATATTGGATTTTCTAGTGAAGTTCATATAACAAAATTAAGATAATAAATTTTTGCGTACTTTCAGTCAGCCTTAAATTGTCTGATGGATAGTCACAAATTTTGAATACTGTCAGAAATCATGAAATTCTCATAAAACTATAAAGAATTTTGGGAATTTTATCCACCATGAAGTGTAACCAAATGTTTTTCAGTCATTTTTGGGTAATATGATTTTATTTAAATCTGAATATTTTTCATACAGCCTTTATTTTACTTAAGGTTTCCTTCTGAAACTCTATTTTGCAAATGAAGCTTGTTACTGAAGAAAGGCAGCTTGCCATTTTGGCAACCATTTTGACTGGCATGTATATGAGGCAAGGAAGAAATCTATTTGAGTTTGGGTTCAGTGAGTCAAAGATAAAAGTTGCAGCACAAATAATACAGGTCTGCTATTTAATATGGATACCTGTACAAGAAAAATAGAAAAACCTTTAACCCACTCCAAATCAGTTCAGACATCAAAAACTGTTCAATATGTTTTGAAAAAATTCACAGAAAGCATCCAGGTTTGAAGGTCTTTTTTGTGAGGCTAATCCAGTGCCCAGTGTGGCCACCATTGCTAATTATATCTGAATTACATCTCTAAAACCACTTACTGAATTTCACTGACATTGCCTGATGGCATCCTGGCATCAAAGCCATTCAGAGTTATCCCCCATCCCATATGGCTGCATTTACTAGTGAAATAAAAGAAAACCTTTAAATGACTTCTCAAAAACCATTCAAAAGATTTTGAGAAAACATTAAGTCACACATAAAATGTGTTCTGGGTTTTATTTACCAGCTGCTCTTACATTTAAATATTGGGCAGGTGTGAGACAGGTGAGCATTCTTGGTCTCACTTCGAAATCTTGCTGCTATGAAGTTAAAAAATAATCATTACTAACAAATGTTCCTTGTTTCAGGTACTTAGCCACACCACTGATGGGAACAGACCTATATAACATTATTAAAATGCAGAAGCTTGGTGATGATCATGTGCAATTTCTAATAAACTAGATCTTACATGCTTTTAAAGTAAGCATGGAAATCCATGTTCTGCACACTTTTCAAAGTTAAGTAGCCATAGACAAACGGATTTGAAAATTTTAGTGACCATTTAAAATTTCAGTTTGCCAAGACTTATTATTTGGTTGTTGTAGGAACTGAGAACAGAAATAGAAAAAGTGTAGAAATAAGGTGAAAGATGCAAACATCAATGGTTTTAATTAATTCAAATGAAACAGATGATATTAAAAAAGCATAAAGTTACAAATGGAATAAATGATTGGGATAATTAAATCTGCTTCAGGGGTCCCTTCCATTAAGCAACCACCACCTTCAGAGAAACTCCCTTGAGGTTCCTGCAATTTCTCTTGATGTCGACCTTTCTTAGCCATTTTTCTGTCTCAAAAAAGTGTTTTTAAATACAGATTATTGCAAAAATGTCAGCAAAGGTTGGAAAGTCGTCATTGAACAGAATTGATTTGCATTCATGATAATATAAGTTTGCATTAGCTATCAGTTTATACATGTAATTCAGAAGAAAATGGTTTTATTTGCAATGCAGTTTTTGGTATAAGATTTATTTTTTATATTCAGTACATTCATTCTGCTGGAATCATACATAGCGTAAGAGTATTTTATTGACTAGTACTTTATTAATGTACAAGTCTTGGAACAGGCTAAATTCATTAAATACATTTTTTCCTTGACCTAAAACTAAAAAAAAAATCACTCTTTCAACTTTTGCAACTGAGAAATCCACTTCACCCATCACCAATGCTAAATCTAATATGAAAATAATTATACAATCTATAATTGGAATGTCATAAATTTCCTTTTTTTTTTATTTCTTTGGCTACTTTATCTTTACTTCTTTACATATAACTCAGAACACAAGAAAACAAGTAAATGAGCAGACAAAAATGGAGGTCTCACTTTCACTTTAGGTATCACGGTACCAATTGTTTTTCCATAGACCTCAATGCTAATGTTTTGTGAAATAAATATACTTTCTATCCTACCTCAGCATGCATGTCACCCACTGTCACAGAGAACAATGTTAGATTGTCAATTTGACAAGGACAGAACCAGGTACTCCAGTGCATTTAAGAGAGATAACTCTGCTGGAACTAGACAGGGGTAAGAGTTATCTAGTTACACCAGACACATTTTCAGTCATGTGTACCACATTTTAAAAAAATCATAAAAAATACAAAATGCGATATAGTTATGAATTAACATAATCTCACATGTTGCCAAGAGGCTCAACTTTTTTTTAAGCCTAACAGAAAGTACAACTCTTACATAATGCACCAATCACAGCTAGTTTTGTGGTTTATTTCTGAATGCAATGTTCCTACACCATAAGCTCCGCCCACCTGGGGTTGTACAATTGGTACCGTTATACCATATGGCCTTAGGTCACAATTAATAGTTCCGGTTCAGTACCCACGAATGTAGTCCCAGTCTATTTTTAGATCATTTTTTCCTGTCTCCGTTTGGTGGTGATACAAGAGTTAGATTTAGGCATTCTTGGTAAGGATTTAAAGGCAATTGTTTATTCTTTAGAATATGAGCTTATGGTGTGGTTGTCTGTGTGTATTTCGGCGACAGTGCACAGTGAGTAATAAGGCCTTGGTGATGATCCGGAAGTGAAATCTGTGTTCCATTGCATGGTGTTTTGTTTACAATTCAGCCTCTCAAAAATAAGCAGGTCAACCCTTGACAAGAACTTCACCGTGAAGTCATCTTTGAAGGTATTTTAGATTGACATATGATTTGTATTGATTGTCACACAGTGGAAAGTTCAGTACTGAGAAACATATGTAGAGAATATATAGTAAAATTAATTGTGTTCTATGGCCATATGCAGACATCACAATAACTGTGGTTGTCACTACTGTGCTTGAAAAATAACCACGCAAAAGTAATTATTTCTAGCTGTAGACCACTTTCTGAATTAGAGACTTCTATAGTGGAGGATTTTCAAGTTTATTATAGTAAATTTTCTGCTGGAAACAGTAGTCAATACTTATGTAATTGTTGAGTTACAATTTTCATTGATGTAAATGGCCTTGCCTAAATAAGGTGCTCAAGCAGTATAGTGTTCATCATACATGTTTATTTTCTGTCTGAAATGATGTTCATCCCAGCTGTCAGCTTTTCCTATGTACATTAACTAATGCAGTATTTATGTCTCCAGGTTAGTTCAGATAATTGTGATTGAAAATTTATGTAATTTAGCAATAGTATACGCATATGAAATTACTGAAATATCATCTGTCCGGTATAAATAGATCATACAATGCAGTCCAGCAGGTAGACTTTAGAGAGAATGCAGGTTTTCCGAGAGCTTCAGAAGAAATGAAGAAGGGGAGATAAGTCAAAAGCAAAACTATACGCATGCATGTCTAATTGTGTATATATTTTGTGTTTTATGTATGGTGAGGAATATATTTCTATATTTAGTAACATGTCTTAGAATAAAGCACAGGATGTGCATATTACTGGTAGTGCCAGCTGATAAAAGAAGGAATGCCAATGATACAAGGATAGTGTAATTGTACATGGATATTATGGAGTGGCTTTGTAAAAACTTTGTAAACTGTACCACAATGTGCTCCTATTTTGTTTAGTATTTTTCAGTGTGCACTTAGCCAGTATAAGTCTGATGTTTGTGTATTTTGAAACTTATTTGTCCATTTCATAAGAAAGGAAATGCAAGACTAGGTGCAGATAAATGCTTGAAATTTTAGATATTTGAGATTACCGTATTTGCCGGCCTATAAGTAGATACGGAGTTTAAGTCGAATGAGCAAATTTGGCAAATTTTCCATCCATTATCCATATATAAGTCAATGCTGAGTATAAGACGAGGCCAGATCAATAACTTGGCTTTGTTCTTTTCACTTCGTTCTACACAGCATCGTGAATTTTATCCTATCTGTAGCTCAGTAACATTTCAGGTCAGGATCATTAAATGTAACTGAAAGTACCTAATTTGTTTCACACAAAGTATTTTAAATGTATTATGCACTTTTACCTACATATAATGACAATGAAAATTTATTGAGTTACAGATAGGATAAAATTTGCGATGCTGTGTGGAATTAAACTGTAGTCACTTCCAGCTTCATAAATATTAAAGGTATCACTTTATGCTATTTCAGATAACCAGCAATAGAGACAGACAGAAAGAGCAATACAAAGAGAGAGGCATGTGTATTATGTGTCATTTTTCTTCTTGCACCTCATGATCAAAATAAAATATTATTGTCCAATATGAGAGAGAGAGAGAGAGAGAGAGAGAGAGAGAGAGAGAGAGAGAGAGAGAGAGAGAGATTTCAGCTCTTCATGGTCTTTTTTTTTTACCTTACTGCATCCGTTTAGCTGAAGCTTTTGTCAAAGAGAGATTAACAAATTATATAGTAAATCTTAACTATGAAAATACATACCGTACTCCTTAAGAGGTTTTATATTCACAATATTTAAATCCACATAGACCCCATTTAGGTTAAATTCCAAGAATGACTATTTCGCATGCTGTCTAATTTTCTTTACAAGTGCAGTGACCTCTCCATTCCCAAAAATAACATTATTTTTTTTAAGTGCATGTACGCTTCCTGTACTTAGGCAGCAATTGTTTATGATCTTTTCTCATACTTTAAGTTGCTGACAGTTCTATCAGCAAGTTCAAAATATGTCGCTGGTTCAGAAATTTGCATGAGTAACAACCATTTCCTTTCATTATACAGTACCATATTCATAATACCCTATGGGTAGCCTCATTTCCCTATTGGTAGCCTCACTAATCTGATCTGGTCTGCCAAATCTTGACCTCTAAAAGGTGTTAGCTTGTAAAACCTGAATACAGCTGAAGCATATTCAATTAGCATGTAACTACCGCTACAGAGCAGGATATTCTTGGACAATGGAAGTGTTAAGTAACACTAAAAGGACTTTCTTACCCAGTGGTATTAAATAATATTGAAATAGTACTCCATTCCCAACAAAAAGATTTTTTAAAAGTGCATGTACTGGCAATTTTTTTTTTTATGTTTGCTGATGCCATATGTTACTTTAAATTGCTGTCATTTCAAAAGATGTCAATGGCTGAGAAATGTACATGAGTAACCATCTGGCATTTCCTTTCATTATATGGTACAGTATTCATAATACCCATAGGTTGCCTTATTTCCCTATTGGTAGCCTCGCTAATCTGATCTAGTCTGCCAAATCTTGACCTCAAACAGGTGTCAGTTTGGAATGACTGAATACAGCTGCAGTATACTAAATTAGAATGTAAGGACCACTACCAAGCCATGTGATTCTTGAATAATGGATAACTAGAAGGAACTGCTTAAACCTAATGGTATTAATTGATAATGGAATATGGTACTGTACTTGTATATAAGTAAGATCAGTCCTCAGGTAAGTGAACAATACAATACAGATTTACAATCATGAAGACATCTCTCTTTCTTTCTCTCTGTCTGTCTGTCTGTCTCACAGTGGGACATAATTTTTATTAGATCATTAGGTGCAAGAAGAAAATTGCGATGGAATATGTCTTTGTCATGTTTATTCATCTTCTAACTTGTCAATTTTAAAGCATGTATATGTAATCATATTTAAATAACATATATTGAAAATAACATACATTACTGGTGCATGCTGCTTTAGCGCAATTATGTCTGATGTATGTTAATTTTGAATACTAACGATCATGTAATTGTTTAAAATACTCATTGTGGGATCCTATATTTTTTCATACATGATCTCTTCCCCAGAAAGAAATATTTTTACACGTCATTTTTCATACTTTTGGAGAATTATTTTCCATACAAAAAATATGATAAAGCAATTCAGATGACATAATCCATATAAAAGTCAATTCAAAGTTTAAGACGAAGCTAAGATTTTCTGGTCGAAAAGTATCATCCTATAGGCCAGCAAACACAGTAGTAGCTCAGTAGCCTCCTTCTTTTACTGCTTATTTTTTCCTTCCATAATCAGGATTTAAAACCCAGTAATACTGCAATGAATGAAAATTGTGAATTAAAGGTGAGATATTCATAGTTTACAATTTATTAATATCAGTAATTTTTAATTGAATTGTGTATACACTCTGCTAATTGAAGTTGTAATTAAATGAAGTGTATTAGCCATGATTACATCTTCAGAACACTTCACAGGAGGACTGCTTCAGATAGTCTGGTTAACATGCTTAAGTTAAATAAAAGTTTTGAAAGGAAAAACAATGGTCACAGAAAAACAGAAGAATACAAAATAAACATCTTTTTCACTGGCATTATTTTGAGTAGACCGAGCTGTGGATACACCCACTCTATGATTTACCATGATATAAAGTACTCATATGCCAGATAAATCATAAATAAAGTAAACTATTTAGTTTATCTAATAACAGTGTCACCGTAATGTAAATAAAATCTTGCTTGGAATAAAATTTTTGATACAATGACTTGCTGGGTTGGGCAAAACACTCAGTTAATTGTGTACAGAACATAAAGAATGATAAATTTGACCCAATGAACTAATAGATGATCATTTTAAGTTTAGTACAATCATGTGTAAGAGCAACCTTGGATGTATCATGTTCTTTCTGTCTGACAGGTTTTATACTATAAGCCACATTCTTGATATTCTTTATGCGTAGGAGACAATTATTACAGAAGATGATAAAAAGCATCCATTGCTGTGAAACAAGTTTTAAAATTGTTGCACATTTCATAATATATAATATATATAATATTTTTAAGAGTGATATCTGAAACTTGGAGCATCCAAACTTGTTGGGGGGTTGGGGCATTAGATTCAATTGTCTGTGTCATAATAAGTGAGTGTGCATATGTATTAGTTGTACATTTTTGGTGGACCTGAAATTATACTGATTAATTTTTATTCTGCATGCACAGATTCTGGATTTTGGTCTTGCCCATTTTGCAGATGACTCAATGACTGGGTATGTAGCAGCACCTTGGTACAGAGCTCCTGAAATTATGTGGAACTGGATGCATTATAATCACATTGGTAATTTGCTTTTATTTTGCCAATCCAGACCATAGCACTGGTCAGTTTAACTTTGGATCCTGCAACTTGTGGCAGATGATTTTTGGGGCAAACTATCCAGTTAATGTTTCAAACAGCTATTATGTTTGCCCTGTTGTTATTGTTTTCATCTCTGTGGCAATGAAGTTGGGAAGGGATATGGTATTTTGCACGTACTTTAGTTCATTTGTTACTATTTTCTTCTGTGTATGTTCATTTGTTTTCTCATTATTCCCTCAGTATCACAGACTCTATATCCCCTACAGATGAAAATTGGCATATGGATACATTTCAGTTAGAATAACTTTACCATGTTAAAACTAGTTAAGTGATCTACATTTTGTGCTTCAGTGATTCATGTTCTTGTTGGGGGTTTTTTCTTCACACTCATTAATATCTTGGACACTGTTTCACTATTACTCTTGGAAACTGGTATGTGAATACATCTCAACAAAAGTAAAAGCCATACCAAAACCTAATCTATGTTATGCAGTTAGCACTCTTGAGTTACTTATTTTAAGCACAACACCCTCAATATCCTCGATCTTACAAATGTGTATGTGCATGTGTATACATTGTACCAGCGGTAACGCCACCATGTCAAAATGAAGTGACCCAAATCTCTTCCTCAATTTGTTGGACTTTATCTTGTGTACACTTAAGAAAATTGGTCTGTGCATCCATCTGAAAGAGTAACTTGACCATACCATAAAAAGGTCATTGTTCCATGATTTACATGCTTGAGTGACTTGTATTAGAGCTCTTTGTTACAGACGCAATATCTTATACAGAATTTAACAAACACAATTGAAAATTGGTATATCAAGGCATCTCAGTAAAAGGAACTCGACCATTTCACAACATGGTCACTGTGACCCAATTTACATGCTTGAGTGTCATTTTCAGCCATTCATTCATTACTTCCTCAAAATTATAGATGTTGTTTCAGCACACTTAAAACATGGCATGTTAATGCATCTCAAGGAAGGTAACTTGAACATTTATATTTTCTGCTATTCATTTGTTTCAACCTTAATAACTTTGACTCTGTTCCACCTACACTCATGAAGACTGATATTTGGATACATTTCAAAGGGACTTATTCAGTTATACCAATAGCAAGTCATTGTGGCCTAATCGTGCTTTTAATCACTTTTCCAATTTTCTCCACAATTGTCTCAACAATTTGGGCAACTTTGCTGCTTAAAAGGTGCACCTGTTAGCAATGAACTTGTTTTGTATTTTAACAGAAAGAACATTTGTGTGTGGGTATGAATCAGTTGGGGGTGGTTAATGTGTTTTTCTGTTATCGCTATAAAAACAGACGAATTATTGTTTATTCTTATCTAAGGACTCAGTGTCTTCCATGATTATATACTGTACAGTAAAATATAGTGCATTCAGTAATACTGAAGTAGCTCAGAGTTTAAGACCAATAAATATTTAGAATTATCACTGAGCATTCTGGTCAGCCTGGGAATCAGAAAGGAAAACGTCAGGATTTCTTAAAAGGTATCATGTTTGTCAACACATGCAGTTCAAAATAATAAAACAGGCATTACATCATTACACCCTGTGTCTTGCATACATTATTTGTAATGCATCATCTATAATCCTGCCTTAGGTGCTAGTTTTAACTTCATCTCAAAAACAGCTCAACAAAATCGGAACAAATTGGAGGGTAATCAACCCTGCATTAAGGCCTTTATTGTCTATTACATTTTAGGGAAAATTTAAACTAGTTTTGAATTGGTCTAGTCCTCCACTAACATCTTACTAGGAATCAACTCACAAATCATTTGACCCTTGGAGTCAGCCTCATTCTGACTTGTGATTTTTGGTTTTTGTATTGGATTTTGGTGGGGAAAATGTGATAAGTTAGCAAAAACTGGCTGATCAACTAGCTCATAACACAGTTTTTAACTTACAGTCACAGTGTCAATTTGAGGGAAGTGAGAGTGCCACCAGGGGAACAGTTTGACCAGACAAAATTGATTGGTTATCTGCTCTTGCATTAGACTGGCTAATGTTAGCCAAGTGGGTGATCAAAGACCCACTTGGACCTCATCATTTCACTTTTTACTAAGCATGTGAATCTATTTTCAGTGAAAAATACAATGTATAATTAAGTTGGAATTAGTTTTGAACAGAAAGTTGTTTTGCAACATTGTATGCTCAGCTTTATGTCATGACTATGTTTTTTGAAGTAGAATGGTTAGACAAGTCAGTGTACTGCAGTGTTGTGGATGCAACTGTATGTAGTGTTGTTCAGCTCTTAGAGATTTCAAAGCTTCAGATATGGCTTGATTTTATTGCAATTGAGTAAATCCATGATTTTTTATTAAGTCCATGTGACCACTGTTTTTTTTTATTTGAAAGTCCATATGGCAGATCATGGACTTGCTCCATGTTTATAAACTGAAAGCATTGAAAGCTTATTTGTTAGTACAATAATGAATTTGGCCTTAATCTGTGCTAGCTAATACACAGTGACATCATGTTAAAGTGTATTAATAGTTAGCAGAAACATGCTAATTTACAGTAACAATATTTATCTGGTTGAAGATTATATATAGCAGATATATGCTAATTTATTTATCTGGTTAAAATTCATATATAATTGTTGTCATTAGATCTGTTTATGTTTTTCAGTGGACATTTGGTCAGTTGGATGTATCATGGCAGAAATGATTACAGGAAGACCATTGTTTCCAGGCAGAGATCGTATCCTTTTCCTATTTAACTCCTGACCTGCTATTTTCAGATACTTTTTATTCATGTGAAACATATAGTTGTACCCCATATTTTAGCTCTCCTGGTGCTCATGGAATGTTGCCTTAATCCAATTTGCATCATGCAGTGTCCACTGTCTGTTCAGTATTGCTAATTTTACACTATTCAGGACAATTTACATTTGCATGTGATAATACAGGGAGCATTCTGACAGCATTGCCTTTCCGATTTGTTCATTGGATGTCAATCAGTCTGGCTATATGGCTTACATTATCAAAAATACAAACTCTTTAAACAACTTCACAAAAACCATTCATCAGAACTGGACCAATTTTGACAGAAAGTATCCTGGTGTAAATGGCTTTAAGATTTTTACAAATGATGCGGATCTGACCAAATTTGACAGAGAGCATTCAGGCATGAGTGTCTTTCATATTTTTTAAAAAATTATGCCTGTTTGTCATTAAATATGGCTGCCATTTGACAGAGAGTATTCAGGCTTTAGTGTCTTTCATATTTATTAAAACAAATGATGCCTATTTGTCATTAAATATGGCTGTATTTGCTAAAAGCAGCAGAAATTTTAAAGTTTCGTAAAAACTGCTCAACAGAATTTTACCAATTTTCACAGAAAGCATCCTGGCATAGGTTACATTAAAATTTGTACATATGTATGATGCTGATCCACAATCAGTATGGCTGCCATTACTAACAACAGAAAAAACACTTAAATGCCTTTTTCACACAAACGGCTAAAATGAATTTGACCAAATTTGATTGAAAGTATCCTGGTTTAAAGGCCTTCAATTTTTATATACATGATTCCAGTCTGCTGTGAAATAGGGTCAGTCTTACATAAATAGAAAAATAAGCCATTTCTCAGAAACAGTTCGGCAGAATTTCACTAGGTCACTGAACTTATTCTGAAACTTGGTGATGTTTGTATCTTCAGTAATTTGTCACATCCTTCATATCTTTGCCATGCAGACTAATCAACTTTGCTTCCACCCTGATGACACTTTGACATCTAGACTAATCAACTTTGTTTTGAACCTGATGAAACTTTGACATCTAGACATATCAACTTTGCTTCAACCCTGATGAATCTTTGACATCGAGACTAAACAACTTTGTTTTGGCCCTGATGAAACTTTAACATATAGACTAATCAGCTTTGTTATGACCCTGATGAATCTTTGACATCTAGACTAATCAACTTTGTTTTAACCATGATGAAACTTTGATCTCTAGACTAATCAACCTTGCTTCAACCCTGAAGAAACTATGACATCTAGAGCAATCAACTATGCTTCAACCCTGATGAAACTTTGACATCTAATCAACTTTGTTTTGAGCCTGATGAAACTTTGACGTCTAGAGCAATCAATTTTGTTTTGACCCTGAAGAAATTTGACATCTAGACCAATCAGCTTTGCTTCAACCCTGATGAAACTTTGACATCTAATCAACTTTGTTTTGAGCCTGATGAAACTTTGACATCTAGATGTATCAACTTTGCTTCAACCCTGATAAATCTTTGACATCTAGACTAATCAACTTTGTTATGACCCTGATGAAACTTTAATATCTAGACCAAATCAGCTTTGTTTTGACCCTGATGAAATTTTGACATCTAATCAACTTTGTTTTGACTCTGATGAAACTTGACCATCTAGACTAGCCAAATTTGTTTTGACCTGATGAAACTTTGACATCTAGACGTTATCAACTTTGTTTTCAGCCTGATGAAACTTTGACATCTAGACGTATCAACTTTGCTTCAACCCTGATGAATCTTTGACATCTAGACTAATCAACTTTGTTATGACCCTGATGAAACTTTGACATCTTGAGTAATCAATTTTGTTTTGACCCTGATGAAACTTTGACATCTAATCAACTTTGTTTTAACCCTGATGAATCTTTGACATCAAGATCAATCAACTTTGTTTTGACCCTGAAGAAATTTGACATCTAGACCAATCAACTTTGCTTCAACCCTGATGAAACTTTGACATCTAATCAAGTTTGTTTTAACCCTGATGAAACTTTGACATCTAGACTAATCAACTTTGGTTTGACCCTGATGAAACTCTGACATCTAATCAACTTTGTTTTGACCCTGATGAAACTTTGACATCTAGAATAATCAACTTTGTTTTGACCCTGATGACACTTGGACATCTAATCAACTTTGTTTTGACCCTGATGAAACTTTAATATCTAGACTAAATCAGCTTTGTTTTGACCCTGTTGAAACTTTGACATCTAATCAACTTTGTTTTGACTCTGATGAAACTTGGCCATCTAGACTAGCCAAATTTGTTTCAACCTGATGAAACTTTGACATCGAGACTAATCAACTTTGTTGTTGTTGTTGTTGTAGGGTTTAATGCCATTTTTCAGCACAAGATAGGCTATACATGGCGGCCAGTATTAATGGTGGAGGAAGAACCCTGGAAAACCCTGAGAAGAACCACCAACCCACGAGAAGCTACTGGCAGGCTTTCTCACGTACCCACGTTAGCCGAGCCCGAGACTCGAACCCAAGCAGACAGAAGTGAGATGGCAGTGATCCGGAACGGTGAGCGCTTTAGACCACTCGGCCACTTGGGGCCCCAATCAACTTTGTTTTGACCCTGATAAAACTATGACATCTAGACTAATCAACTATGTTTTGACCCTGATGAAACTTTTTACATCTAGACTAACCAGATTTGTTTTGACCCTGATGAAACGGAGATCTAGGCTAATCATCTTTATTTTGACTACGGGTGAAACAATACATCTGTGCCTCATATTGATACGATTCACGATACACAGCCTGCAATACAATACATATCGATACACATATGAACTTGATAGTCTTTTCATCTTTGGAAGGTAGTGGTGCCCCTATATGTATGTTGACAAACTGGTTGTATTTCCAATATGCATGTTATAGATAGATATATAGTTATCATATATTTATATGCAATTCTCATCGATGTTAAGAAATAAAAAAACATTCAAACAGACTACCGGGGTACCTGTTGGATGTCAGTGAGTTTTATTCAGCGTTTTAGGCAATTTAATGGTGGCTTCATTTAACTCACTTTAGCCACCAGGCCCTTTGTTTTGCATGGCATGAATGCTTTGAAAACATCTTATTACCAATTTCATGTCTCACTTAAACTTGGAAGAGATTACGAACTTATCTTCAAAACAAAATAAATAATGAAATTTACTCATGCAAAGAAAATCTCATCTAGAACAAATCTGGGCATGGGAACAACGATGAACACCAACAAAATATATGACATTGTACTTCCTGCAGATGAAAAAGACTGCTGCAGCCACAGGTACTTGTATTTGTTAGTGAAGAAGGAAAATTATTGACAACACCTAGTTGAGCAGTTTAAAATCTGCCCCCTTCCTGATTCTGTGCTAATTTTATTTATTCCATCAGCACCTTCATTCACTGGTTAAATATCTGTACATAAAAAGAGAAATTCCTAATTTGTTCCCGATGTACAATTTAATGAGAGCTGATGCCAGGATTTTATCTTCAGGGGAACTTGACCCTTTGTCACCGAAAGAAGGAGAGAGTAGAAAAGAAGTAGAAGGAGGAAACAGTCATAGTTCAATATTTACCTAACACTTCAATATCTATCTCTCTTTTTCTTCCTGCTCCAATTTTTTCAAGCTCTACTGAAATCAAAATCTTTAAAATACTTTTGGGTTTGGATCGTTTTTTTTTTTGTTTTTTTTAATGTAGCTTTAACAATTTTTCAGTCATATCGTAACAATGTCTGCAGTGTGGCAGTTGATAGTGATGTCTAGCACCCAATCACATTATCCTGACACCATGCCAACCAGTCCTAACACTAACCTCTTAATGCTGAGTGCCAAGTACCATTTTTATAAGTCATTGGTATGACTTGGCTGGGGATCGAACCCATGACCTCCCGCATCCGAGGCGGATGCTCTAACCACTAGGCCACCAGAGCAGTCTAGCTGTATAAGTATTAATCAGTTAATTATTTCTGAGCATACTCTGTTCTTTATATGAGTATGAATATTGTTCTGTGTTTCCTTCTGAAGGATCATATGCATAGCTAGCATTGTAAGCTTGAAGATGTTGGGGAACTGAACCTTGTTGCTCTTATTTACAATTTTCCAGAGCTGACAGATATTATCTTTTGGATACATCTACTCTAAAATAAGATTTTTTCACTAACATAAACTTACTTTCCTTACTTGGATCAGTAGTTTACTGAGTACCATGCCAGATTTCTTACCTGTTCCATAATGCTCTTTTAGGATTTTTAGTCCCTCAATGCCATAGTCTGCTGTGCAGACAGAGGTATTCAAATAAATATCTTTACTTCTTAATTTCTGTAAAGGGGGTTCATGTGTGTGCATGTGTGCCCCTCTTTAATTGATTTGGTGATCGTTATCTAGAGAATGACCTCCCTCGATGTTATTGCCAAGTGTGAGTGGATAGATAGAACATTAACAGAGAACTGAGCAAGACTATTGAGAAGAAATAAAACAAATACGAGCCCCCTTAAACAATAAAATAAAATAAATTTAATTAATTAATACATAAACTAAAATTGCAATTTCAATCCACCAGATTTACATTAATGGAATTTAATAGCAGTGTTCAATTACGGATTCGTTCATCATAGTAATGAGTGGTGAAAAGAGTACAATATCCACGCCCGATTTGCATCACCTAGCATTGTTCCTCTCTTGACTGTGTGTATTCCACGTCTAGCGTGTATGCTTGTTCTTCCTCTGACCCTTCTATTCTCAACTCTCTATTTGCGGACTTCCCTCTTGGACTGTCCTCATCGGGTTGCTCAGGGAGGGATATAGGAAGCTGTTCCCTTAAATGACAAGATTACCACTAAATCTCTATGCATTATCACAACCTATCAGTATATAAAATTCTTGTACTTTCGTTATTCAGAAACGTAAATAGCCATCCACACTGCATAAATTCTGACATAAGATGACCTTAACGATTAACGGTCCTTACAAATTTACTGTATTTGAGGTAAGGTACAATCGTTATCTATAGTTACAAATGACCATTGCAATATACCAAGTCTGATCTTAATTAAACAGTTCATCGCCCTCACTCCACGCAGCGATTGAATAGAAATTAACATGTGCGCTGTATGCAAATAATGTTGCTATATATATATATATATATATATATATATATATATATATATATATATATATATATATATATCAGCATACGCTACTATACGTCTTCTTTCATCTAGCTAGTCAGTTCCACTCAATAAGATAAATGTTCGATTACTATTGCATAAGTTTCACTAAATTCTAGCTTACAGTAACTAATAACCTGCAAGATCATTCAAAATCATATATAAATATGCAATTATCATTAACTCACGATAAACAGTATCATCCTACAAAGGAAATTAATTCATATAACCATAAGAAATTCTACACATTTGAATATTTGGATTAATTCATAAATCCCTATGAAATACTACACATTTGAACATTGGATTACATCATAAATACCTATGAAATACTACACATTTGAATATTTGGATTACATGCAATCCGTCAGTTCTATCAATGAACTAATAACTGTAAAGTTAAAGAAATAAATTGCATAACAACTCCAGCATATCAACAGATTTCTATGAAATTGAATAAACGATACATAGTATGGATCATAATCATATCAAACACATTTGCATCGAACCAAACAACAAAGTAGAAAATTATATGGAAATTAAAATTGCGTACCTTAATGCTGTTTCTTTTCCACACAATCGTGCGTCCTAGCAATATAGCCTGTCTTTTCCTTTCAAGACAGCTATCTGGCCTCTTTACTTGATAACGAGAGAACACTGTATACTTAGGTTTTCCACCGGAGTCGAACTCGCCTCTCTCAGGACAATTTCTGACTAAAGAATTTTGACTAAGGTCAATACATTTAAACTCCCATAACTTCCAAAGTGTACGCCTTAATTTGAACTGACCAGTCGAAAGCAACTGTTCCTAAATTTTCCCCAAAATAATCATGTCTTTCATCAGATTTTGACAGCCTAGAATAATATGCAATCAACTTTCCTTTGAAGATCAATTATTTGACATGAAGTTCTTTTATGCAGTTATGGTCGGTAACCCTACTGTACTTTCCCATGATAGCGTTACGGTCAGTTCTACTGAACCGCGGATGTGGGCTTTTTATGTTTAACAGATGAGATAGAGAAATGTCAGAGTGACCTTTCACAAAGACTTTTCTTGCTTGACTATGATAAATTTTAATGCACAATTTATTCAACTTGAAGATTCAGTACTTCTTCAAAATTCGACACATTACAATTTCATCTTTTTCATCCTTATTATTCAGTTTATCTTAACCCTGATATGGATATATGGTTTTGTAGCATACGATCCACATGTCTAAATTCATAAATAAAAAAATGAAAATTGTGTTCAACTTTTAAATTGTCTGTATTTTTAATATGCTCAGTAATCTCCCCTTTCTGCATTTAATTTCGAAATACCGCTGAAGCGGAGATTGACTGTCATGCCATCTATTTTTGTCTATCGAACATGTACAGCTGACTCATATTTAACACCATTTTCAGGCTCAAAATCACTCACTGGTATCTCCATTAACAATTTCCCAGCTCCAATAATCCAATATACTTCATTACTGAAAAAATTGTTGGTATCATCACTATCACCAGTCAGTATTTGCCAAACAAAAATATAATGAACCATGCTGGGAATCAGACACCTTAGGTGTACTAAGTAGCCCGTATTTTAAACAAGCATTTGTAAAACATCCTTCATGGAAGGTTCAAACTACGCCTTAATGCTTATTCCAGGGCACAATGTACCATTCAAATTTAGTTTAACAACAGTCATATCATGCTTGAAGAACCAAGATGTATAAACAGTAGTCTACCCAAAAAACATTTCGCAACAAGAATGGTTAAATAAAAATTGTAGGCCTATACTTCCCCGAGCACATTTTCATATGTGGGACTTTCATCTAATTTGTGGGAATTCTCGCTGTTCTCCAAGTGTGCGTACAAATTTTGCATGATTTGTGCACTTGCACACTCTGCCTGCATCTTTGTTTAAGTACTACATATCAGTGACTTTTGTGTGAAATATGTTACTTTGCTAGTACTTCCTGTTTGTCATGCAGGGAATAGGTACACTAATTTCTGATTCGTAGTTATTGTTTAACCTGGACCAGTGCAACGTATTTCACCATGTGACACACTGGTAGCTTTCAAATCGACCAAAGTAGACCATGAAATTCAATGTAGAAACTTTGCGTAAAAGTTGTCATTAAATGATGAGCAAAGTCCTTCATTATACATGTGGAACATGCTTGGATTGTTCCTATATGCTGAACATGCTGCTGGGTTAAGCTAATTAGCATGGAATGGGGGTGGTCCGATTGCGAAACATGTCACTGAGTTAATTTGCACACAGCAAGCGACTATTCTCAAAAGTCCTTTTCATTTTTACTAATAAAAATGAGTGCCTAGGACTATAGATGCTGTTTCAGATGAATTCTATACTTAAAGAATAACAGGGCAAACTAATAATAATTATGCATGGCTGCTGAAGATTAAAATAACCTACATACGGTAAGTATCATTTTGTATCTATTTTCCATCTCTTGTATTGATATGTGTATTGTTACAGCAAATGTATCGATGCATCAATTATGAAGGATGACAATGTTTATTCATCAATGCACAAATCCACATATTTTCAATTACAACCTAAGAATTGAGGGCAGAAGGAGCAAAACAAACTTGGAACTTTCTAAATGCAGCAAAGTCGGACATGTGACCTACTTGCCATCTCGTTTTACTTGAAGGAACAATGTCATTCTACGTGACAGAGCATTCCATCTTCAAAAATGACTCTAATGACTGCTGCTCTTTATTTGGATTAGTAAGAACATCAGCCTGGTAGTCAACTTTGTCTTTGCAATGAAACATGTTAAAAAATGAAAGCTACAGTAGTATTGTTGCAGCAGATATGTTGAAGAAAAATCATTAGAATTTAATGCTCACTGCCCTCCTAAAGCGCTATTCACAATTACTATAAAATATAAAATTCAGCTGTCTTTTGGGAGTTGTAGTCCTTGTAAAATAACAATTTTGTGACCAATAAAGTATTACCAGAGATTTAGGTTGACATAGATAATGGAAATCAAATTTTCAGATTTGGAAAGCATCAGCAATGTTTTCAAGTCATATAAATAGCTCACAGGAATAACAAAAACATATTCAAACAAATGCAGCTGTTATTGTAAGAGCTGATGATTCCATGTGCATATCAGAATAGAGAAGCCCCATGTTCCAGAAGAAGATAGGACTTTTGTGGAAAAAATCGTCTGTGCAGAAGGGATTGGTTTTATCTGTTTAACTGTGTTGGAGATGGATTTGATGTACATTTTTACCTTGACAAGATCTATACCTTACAGTTTATCTTATGAATGGGTTTACTTTGAGTTTATAAAATACACTTAAAGTTTTACTCTTGAAAATAGGAAAATTATGGTTTGTATTAATGTTGGCATGTAAAACAGTGTTGCTGTCCAGTATCATAATATAGATAATAAAATTGCAGTGTCTTTTAAAATTATCATCTGAAAGGAAGAAATCAGATTTCCTTGTTGCCAATATTAGCAAACTTTTAATACCTTGTAATCTGAGGAACTTGGCTATCACTAATACAATGACATCACCTACAGGCGATTTCTCACAAAAAACACAAACTGTAAAAGTTTTATATTTATAATAATAATAATAATAATAATAATAATATTCAACTGAAATGTGAATAGGTTGTTATTTGCAGTTTACTTTTTCCCATGTACTGTTTGTGTGTACTTCACAGCGATTCTTTCAGTTTAAAGGACAATTGAATGGAAATTTATATATTATAAAAAATTGGAAAAAGATTTGAATATCATGTTACCAGTCTAGATTGAAAATATTTCAGCTAGAGTTTCTTTTTTTTATAATTGTAATGAGAGTATAATTAGTATTGAAAATTAAAGTATTTTCACCATTCATAGTGTCTGTAGTTATTATATTATTAAGTACGGAGATATGTAAATTTATTTAGTGCTTCTCGTGTCATGAAAAGCTGTTTCATAGAATGTGTACTCTGTCAACCACAGCTTTTTCTCTAAGCATTCATAGTAGCTGAAATCTTTTTGTAATTATCATTGATAGTCATAATGTTTAAATAAGTATTAAAAAAATTACCATGGCTTTTACTCCCAAGTTTCATTTATAAAGATGCAGATTATGTCTGCCTGTCTGTCTCTCCATTAGTAATGCAATGTATCTCATACACATTAAATATGCAGACTTGAAACTGTGACATGATTCAGTGATGTCTTTAGACATACATAATGGTTTTAAAATATATTTTAATTATGACTTTAGAGATGGGATCAGTTTCTGGTGACAAGTATTTTCTCGCAAAACTTGAAAGATTTCAAGTCTTGTAGGTAGAAATCTAAAGTTGTTTTGTGTCATCTTTATGACTCGTGCTTTAATAATGCATTGGACATTTTGATTAAACTCTGGTCTTGCCCCAGCTATGGTCCTTGTGAGTAAACTTTCCTTTGGAAACTGATGAGATCTGCACCCAAAAACCATATGTAAGTTTGAAGGACATGGATGGAATCAGACATACAGTTATATCCAGTAGACCATGGGGCTTGTCCCTGGGTAATAGCTTGGGAGCAGTTGAGATCCTAACCTTTTAACCTTACTTGTTTGAAGGACATCAGAAATTATACACATTTCCAGTACAGACCCTGTAGAAGGGGACTTGCTCTTGGGCCATCACTTGGAAACCGAGGAAACCTAAAGTATAGTGCTTTCCCCGTTAAAACAAGTAAAGGGACCAGGTGGCTATCTTGAAAGGAAAGACAGGCTATAGTGCTAGGATACACGATTTGTGAAAAAGAATAGCACTAAGGAAACAGCTCTCTCTGGAAGAGACAAGGACAGACTGTAATGAAGAGTTCAGAGTAGAAGGATCAGAGGAAGAACAAAGTATACACATGGAGGTGGGAAGACGTTGGATACACAGAAACAAGACACTAGGTGATACAAATCAGGCATGGACATTGTGCTCTTTTCACCACTCGTTACCATGATGAACGAGTCCGTAATTGAACACTGCTATTAAATTCCATTAATGTAAATCTGTTGAATTGAAGTTGCCACTTTTAGTTTATGTATTAATTAATTAAAATTAATTTTGTTTTTCTTGTTTAAGGGGGCTCATATTGTATTATTTCTTCTCAATAGTCTTGCTCAGTTCTCTGTTGATGTTCTATCCACTCACACCGGGCAATAACATCGAGGGAGGTCATCCTCTAGATAATGATCGCCAAATCTATTAACATCTTTAACAAGAGAGGGAATGTTTCACTGTTAATACCCCATCCTAGATTTTATATATATATATATATATATATATATATATATATATATATATATATATATATAAAAATCAAACCTGTCCTAACAATCACCAGAGTTGAGTAGTCGCCTGGTCCATTCTAATACTCCCCCCCAGCAAATTGAATTCATTCATATATATATATATATATATATATATATATATAAACCTTTATGAATAAATAGAGATAAACAGTTTTATTAATATTTTTATTTTGTATAATGCACATTTAAATAAAATACATATATATATAATATCTTGATATATTATTGACGAAATGTTCACTATTTTATCAGAACTCAAACTATATAATAAAAAAAAATTATTAAAAAATTATGGTGTGCATAATACTTATGATCATAAAATAAATATGTATTCTATAAATAATTAATCATAATATATTCAGAATTAATTTAAAATGCTCTTTCATTTTTAAGGAATTATTAAACTTATTTTTATGATATTAGTTTATACTTTCACTAGTTAAGTTATTCAGTAAATTAGAATAATATAAAAATATTTTTAACTATTTGTAAACAGGGGACATAATTTAAAAAAAAATTAGATTAATGAATGTTGTGTAGTGTTTTGGAATTTAGACCTTTTGGATATACTGTATTAAGATGGTGAGTCCAATAGGTTTCCTTTAGCAGACGTTCCATCTCAGAATCAGCTGTAACAATAGGTTGAGAGGAGAAATCTTGCAAAGTAAGGGAACTCTTGTTAAAATCTGCAGCAACATGAAAATGATTGATCGACATAATTTTTTATGTGTGATATATGTTGGTTCATACGTTTAGATATTTGTTGACTGGTTTGTCCAATATAATTGGATGCCACATTTTATGGTGACATGTCAGTGTATATAATAGTTTAATTCAGTCTGATGAAGCAATAAAGCGAAACCGGTCACATTCTACGTGTTGGTGTTGTTTATTTTATAATATATATATATATATATATATATATATATATATATATATACACACACACACACACACACACACACACACTGGGCACATGGGAATATATATGTACTTGTAGGTCCAACACATACCCTGGGTCATACCCTAGAGTAGGGGACTTGACCTTGGCTCATAACTTCGAAACTGTCAAGATTCCCTCCATGTAACTATGTATACACTAACTGGATATGAAAGGAGAAATAAGCATTTACAGTATTAAAAATTTGCCCCTGGATCAGGCCACACCCATAGGCATATACATTGAAAGCATGATGAGGTGCTATGCCATGTCATTGACCTAATTCTAGGTATTTTCCTGCATCTCATTTTGGATTACACTGAATTTGCTGTTTAGACAAGCAGTCATCCATTGTGAAAACTGTACATGTGACACTGTCCACATACTTCTTGAAGTAAATGTGGAATCAGAGTACATGGATACTTGTGCAATTTTGTACACAATCTTACAAAATTATTCTGCTTGCAAGTTTTTACTGAAACTAAGCAATTGGCAGGATGATGTTTTGTAAATGTACACATTGGAGTATCTTCTTGAAGGTTAAGAGAATGTGTTCTTACACATTAATATAAATTATTAAGGTACATTTTGTTTCCTGTCTGTAACTCTCAGTTTGATAGAAGTTGTGGCATGAATACTGGTAAACTTTCATTATATATAAGACAAGGGTGTAAAGCTTGACACTTTCATTGTTCTCATTTGATGGTTAAAGGTGGACATTACCATATTTCTTTGGAGCTGTAACTTGCAAACTTATAAATAAAGTAATACTTTCTGTAGCTGTACACCATGATTTGAAGTTGTCAAATAACATTTTTATGGACCCATCTGCAAAGCCAGGTTTCAGGTCAATATCAATTTTTGTGGGTCCAAGCTGTCACTTGGAAGCTTTTGTTAAAGATCATGGAATGATATGATTTCTGCTTTAAAATCATAGTTTGACAGTGTATTATGTATCTATCATGTGTATTGATAGTATAGTCCTATCAGCAAGATCAAAGATGTGTTCACTCACTTTTTATATTTGGTCCTTAACTCTAAAGTCATTTAAGGTAATTTAATTAAACCAACATTTAAATCATAACTTGTGAATGTATCATTTCTCTTCATGGTATTTCCAGCAAGGTTTATATCATAGATCAGGGGTCTCAAACCACCCTGAGGGCCGCATGAGGGCATTTTGATGCCCCAAGGGCTGCACCACCTTTATCATCTCTCATGACACCTTGTGATGGTAGTTATTTTGCAGGCCACAGGATACAGCTTGGTGGGGTGCATGTTTGAGACCCCGGCTATAGATCAGCGTTATCTATTTTTGTGTCTAGCCTGTAGCTCACAAATTCACAAATTCTCAAGGATAGTGAGATTAAAAAAAAACAACATATGCATGCTTCTTGACCTACTGTTATATCACGTAACACTTTTATAATTCAAATTGAAGGATCAGTGGGTTTTTTCATGATTGGGCTGTAGTAGAGAAGCTTTTCAAGTAATGAAAATAAAATGGGTGGTGTGTCTTGTTCAAGAGTCTGTCTGCAAGGATATGGTAACAGTAATCACAAGATTACTTTCATGTAATGTCTTGGCAGTAACTTAACGCCATTAAGGGTAGTATTATCCAACAATACAGTTTTACATATTGACTTTATCCTACTTGAATAATCTTAGTCAAATGTTATGGTGACATGCCAATGTACATTTACATATATTTCTTGCCAGTCTAACTTAAAACATGTTGAGATGAAACTGAATGTACTAATATCCATGATAATCTGACAGTGTTTCATATACCATTTTCATGGTTCTATCTTAAATGGTAATATATTCCATATTGTTTTATCCATGCCATAGCCCTGAAACCATTTAAGATATTAGGAAGAATGTGCTTATATGATACAAAGCGTGTGTTGCACATGTTCAGCATGTCGTTTCCAGGGTCGGATTATCCATTAAGCAGACAAAGCACATGCTTAGGGCACAGCCCAACAGAAGCACTAAAAAAAAATTCAGATTAATTGTTGATGATTTTATTGATGAATTATATATGACCATTTGGATCTGCATGTATGAATGTTTTGATTTGGAGCAATGGCAACACTAGTATTTTCCCAACTTTTAGCTTTCAGTATTGTTCTTGTGGGTTTCTCATTTTGTAAGGGGGTGGGGGCACCATAATATTGTCAGTGCTTAGGGCCCTGGAAGGTCTTAATCTGGCCCTGGTCATTTCTCAAGGTCAAGGTCAAACCAAGGACACTTGTGTCATATTAAATTATGATAAGACTATTGATTCATTATTTTCTACAACCATCTTAAATTAGACATTATGTTAGCATACTGGCATTCCATCCTTCTGTTAACATTTCCTTGACTAGCTCATAACTTTGTGACAGCTGAAATGATTTCATGAAACTCAACCAATGTTTATGTCATAACTAGATGGTGTGTCATATCATATACAGGCCCCCTCCCACTAGGGTAAGTTCACAGTAAGGCAAATGAAATTGTAATTATGTGATCTTGTGCATTTCAGGAGGATAATATTTAAACTACTGTAGGTATTTTAACAAAACTTGAACCAGTTATATATCATGATTAGTGATTTCATAGCCATGACTTCAGTCTCAAGTTTTAGGTCACAGCTTGGGAAAATATAAACCAGCACCCTCTGTCCATGTACAGGTATAATATTTGAACTAGTGAAGGTATTTTCATGCACCTTGAGCCTGCTGTACATTTAGACTTCATAGTGTCTCATGAATTCATAGTTGTATCATCTGCCCCAAAAGTTTAGGTTAAAAGCAAGGGCGGTCAGCGGCCTACTTCCTTATCTGAGCTGTCACTTTTGTACCACTTCATATATTTTGATGAAACTGTATCAGGTTCCACACTTTATGATACAGCTGGCAGGTTTGTAGCTCTAAGGTCAAGGTTATTGGTAGGGAAAATGGCTCAAGATGGGTGCATAATGTTCTGTTCTTGTTTCTTAAAGCTCCAAGGCTGTGTCACATCTCATTGTTTTGATTTCATCTTCAAGATCAAAGTTGTAGACTTTAAGAAGTTTTCTACATGCTTTTGCCATCAACCCATGTGGCACCAATGTGAAATGTTATCCACCTTTGTTGAATTTTTGTCTATTTTCTGTGCATGGAGTTTGATCAATATAGGGTCAATAATTCATAAAAAAGGAAGATCATGCACACATGCTGCTTTTTCTGAAGATTTCTTTCTTAAATTAACCTTCCATTAATTTAAATATGACACAGATGATGGTACCGAAGAACTCTTCACATGAACATATTTGTGAAATAGGTGAAGAATTTGAGGGGTGTTCTAACTGCTGGAACTTCATGGAGAGAGAGAGAGAGAGAGAGAGAGAGAGAGAGAGAGAGAGAGAGAGAGAGAGAGAGAGAGAGAGAGAGAGAGAGAGAGAGAGAGAGAGAGAATATCAGTGTTTATTATTTATCATCTGTCCTGCAGGAACTTATGAAGGGGCGAAAGTTTAGTTTCAACAAGAATCTGGTCAAAAATTCACCTTGGCATTTAAAGAAACAACTATATTTGGTTAAATGTGTGGAGTATTTTTAGGCAAGTTCTATTTTGACATCTTCCATAGCAACCATTAAAACTCCATAGCAACCAGGTGGAAAATACATGTTTTCGTGTTTCCCCCCAAAAATATACTGGTAACATTTTGCTCAAAGTATTGGAAGAAATCTTTATTAGATCATGATCTACAAACAAATGTGTGTATCTTGGTCTCCATGACAGCCAGGTGTGAAACAATTTCAACACCTTCTTCAAAGCAACTTCGTTCAATATTGTGTATATGCGTGTGTGTGTGATTTGGTTATCGCTACGATGTCTGCAGTGTGGCAGTTTATAGTGATGTCTAGCACTGGGGTATAATGCTGCAGATATGTAGTATGATAGTAGTATATGTAGTTGATGATCCTCTCTCAGAGACCCCCCTGCCCCCCAAAACGTTGTATGTTAACATTTTTTGTCAGCAGTCCTTTTTAGCTCAAAATGATGGCTTTTACACGATAACACATTTTCTGACAAAAATATGCATTGTGGGCAGGGAGGGTCTCTGAGATAGGATGCATCATCTACATCTACTACTACGTACTTATTAGTCAAAATGTTATATTAAACAAATGAAATATATATATAATGTATCACTATAATCCAATCAGACATATTGGATTTGATCTAACAAATAGATTTTGTAAAAGATTTAATTCAGTCAAAGCAGCGTCAGCATATACTGGTATAAAACCTAAAATAATAAGCGATTGTATTAAAAAAGTGGGCTATCATATATCGCCGAAATATGGGTCAGTATGGTTATTCGCGACTGAAAATGATATGAGAATAGCGGGTTGGGCAGATAATGTGATGACATTTATCGATAACATGGTCGATATATTATTTGATAAAGCCACACAAAATTAAACATCTACTTTTTATTATAATCTTTTTCGTATTTGCTGACTCTCATTGGCAGAATATCTGTTAACATACTATCAATAATGCGGAACTCGCGTATTAAGTCGTCCATATCATATTTTATGCCACGCAAGTAAGATCGAATTTGATCAAGTAATTTTTTTTAAGTTATACTTGCTGTTTTGCAAGCATTTTTTTTAGTCGCGAGTCGAGGCTCAACTTTTTTACAAGCTGCTGCAAGAGAAACACCGACACCAGATATTATTAACAAAAACGGATTTAATGATGCGCCACTTGAAATTATACCAGAGCCGGTCATTAGCAGCGGTAGATATGATATCACTCGCAGTATTTTTGCATAGTATTTGTAACATTTTTTGACGCACCAAAAATTTTTATGATAATATCTGTAATATTGCATTAACGCGTCAACATCTTGTTTGGGAATGTTTTCTGAAATATGATTAAAATCGACTATATTTTTTTCCATTATATAATATTTGTTTATATACCGTTATTTAAGTAACTAATTCGGGAGTTTCAGATACAAACTCAATACACCACCAATAAGTCGCTGCGGTTAACTTTTTATCATTCGCTATCAGCATAAACGTTTCTTCGGTATCTTTGTTTAACACTATAGACACAATTCCAGAAAAATCATCAGTTGAATGACGCCATGGAAATGTAGTAAATATACTGAATTTTGCACTGCTAAACACAGATAATCTATATACACCAGTGACTTCTGCGATGTGTTTAAAAGTGTTATTTTGCTGCGACCATGTTGCTTTTCCTGATGCGACTGTGTACACGATATTGTTAGTTCGTCCGTGAGGAATTTTAACGAGATTAGTTTTTTGAACAATGTTAGGAATGCCACTAATGATATCGTTGAGTCTTGTGTTAATGTCAGCGAGATTAATAATAACAGTTGGTGGAGTTCCAAAAAATTCGTTAATAGTTCTGTTTAAATTTCTGCGAAAATTTAGAAATGTTTGTACGTGATTAATATAATCAGTTCTAAATGCGGCAATTCCATCATTGATTGTTGTTAACGAAGTCGTTATTGGAATTTCCTTATCGTCGACGTATTTTTTAGTTGCTGCGTCGAAATCTGTTTCTGGTGTTCTGAGATTATTAATACCGTTGTTGTTCATATTGAGAAATGAATACATGATATCACCGCGTACTAATAAGTACTTAGATTCTTGATCGTCGACGTAGTTTTTCGTTGTTGCATCTGTATCTGCGGTTGGATTTCCCAGATATGTAATTTTTTTTCCTGACATAACAATGTCACCAGTAAATACATCGCCAGCTTTCTTAACATAATCGTTAACGGACTTGCCCGAATCTTGTATTTTACCTTGATCAGCAAAAGTAACTATATTATTAACAGCCGCAGTGGGAATTCGTACAAGTACATCTGATAGTTGTATATTACTCGTTTTTAATCGTCCTTCTTTATCTTGAAAAATAACAACTTCATTTTGATCAACACTTGTGATATTTAATAAATTAGTAATTTCATTTTTGAGCTGATCAAGAGTTGTGTACTTAGATAAGTCACCTTGCTGAGCAGTTGTTGAATCTCCTACTAATGTTCCAAATTTTGAATAAAAACTCATTATTTATTTACTACTTGACAAAATTATATACCATAAAATTGTATAATGGCAAAATCGTCGATATTAAACTTTGATACAGAGCGGTTGGTGAAACATAAACATAACAATGAGCTTCCAGATTGTCATTATCTTATAGTTGGTAGAACTGGATCGGGCAAAACAAATTTGCTTATGAATTTACTTCTCGGGGATAATTTTAACTACGATCGCGTTTATATTTACACAATTAATCCACAGCAAGATAAGTACGAGCTACTTAACAATTATAATGACAAACTTCGTGACGATCTTGAATCTGGCGAAGATTTTTTTATTATCAAACAACCGGAAGAACTTATTCCAGTTAATCAACTCGATTCGTCCGAACACAAAATAGTTGTTTTGATGATATTCCGCTAAACAATGAAGAAATGAATAAAATCAGATCGTATTTTTCACTGTCGCGAAATAAGAAATGTAATTCTATTTATCTCGCTCAAGGATATTATAATGTCGACAGATTCATTAGGCGAAATACTGGTTGTTTTATATTATTTCCAGGACTTGACAATATTGACGTTAGAAATATCGCGAACGAACAATGCGGCGACGTAACAAAAGATAAATTTATTGAACTATATCGTCAAGCAACAGCAAATAGATATGATATCTTTTTGTTTGATAAGTTAACGAATGATAAGAGTAAAATGTTTCGATGTTGTATTGAAAAATATCTACAATAATTTTTATAGAAAATAGTATATAATTAATGGAAAAACAAGCAAAGTACAGAAAACATATAGAAAATCTAAAAAAAACTTGCGCAGTCTCAGGCAAAATTTAAACAGCTAGTACAACAAGCTCGACGTAGTCAAGTTGCTGTAGCAGAAACAGCAGCTACAGTTCTCAAACCAGTTACTGAGGCTTTACATGGAAAACAACCTGAAGGTAAGCCACTATCAGAAGAAGAAGCTAAAAAATTACAAGAGAAAGGTTTACTCGGATTAGTTAAAGAACAACAAGGTAGATCTGAAGATGAAAGAAGAAGATTAGTTGAGACACTTACAGCACATATAGTTAATCCTGCTGCAAGACAAGCTGAAATAGATCGGCTGATAAATAATCCGCTAGAACTTGAACGAAGATTAGCAACTGCAACAGTAGTTAGACCGATTGAAAGAAAGTTAGAACAAGAAGAACTAAGAAGAGAGAAAATGTTAGAACAAGAAGAACTAAGAAGAAAGAAAATGTTAGAACAAGAAGAAGAACTAAGAAGAGAGAAAGAAGAAGAAAAAGCTAAAACAGAAGCATGGAGAAAAGAACATGGATTAGATGTTCAGTACAGAGAACAATTTGAAATTAATTTAGGAAATATAAATGGCCAAATAGGAAATAATGAGTATAAAAATTTTGATGAAAAATATGGTTTTAAAAATACGAGAGTACGAGATGTTAGAAAAGATGATTACAAATCCGAAGAGAAAATTAAAGAGCTAGAAAAAAATAAAAGAAGAAAGTAAGATACATATTGACGATGTAAAACTGGAAAATGAAAACTACATAAGAAGCATTAAAGAATATCGACATTGGATTATTGCTGATCTTTATATCAAAGTTATTAGTAGAATAAAAGACGACCGATACGTAAATGTTAACAATAGTTTAAGTACTGAAGCAAAAAATCTAGATAGAAAACGTATGAAGGCTGATGAAGTTGTCCCAAAGGATATGAAACCTATTGAAAGACAACTTGAATTAAGTCGATTGGTTGATGATGATGAAGAACTTGATAGAAGGTTAACTGAACAAAAAACAGGAACTGGAGTCAGAATATTCGCATCAGTTACTGAAATGATCGGCAGATTAATGCTACTGATATCATCAAAAGAAGCAGGAAATGTTGGTGCTGAAATCGACAATGAAATCATCGACATACTTGATAATTTGAGATCGAAAAATTTATTAGCATCTGACGAATACGATACTTTGCACCGCGACTTAATCGCGGCGACTTAATTTTATAAAAATATAATAATAAATGTCAGCGACGCTATTACTCGACTCTAGTCAATCTGATAAAGATAGCGCGAACTTTTCGGTAAAGTATATTCCGCCAATAGAATTAGATCGTGAAAAACAATACGAAATTGGATTAATTTCATGTACTTGCTGGAACGCCATGGCAAACATTAAGACTGGTATCAATGACAAGTTTTCATTTACTTTTTATGTTCCACCATTAACACATTCACGGACGTTTGATATTCCACAAGGCGCATACAACATAACTGACTTGAATAAAACGATAAAAGAACTTATAACAAAGTCAGGTGGTAATGCTGATAATTTTGAGCTCGCACCAAATTATAATACATTGCGAGCTAGAATAAAAGTAAAAAATATGGCAATTAGTTTATCATCACCAACGAGTATTGCACCACTGATAGGATTTCGCCGCACATATTATGCTTCTGTTGGTGATGCATCTGTCACGTATGACGGTGAATTTCCAGTAGATATAACCGAAGTTAACACAATATTGGTAAATTGCTCTATTGCATCTGGTTCTTATTCAGCTAAAGGCAGCAAAGGTCAGACAATATATAGTTTCTCGCCAGAAGTTCCACCAGGGTCTCTCATGCAAATTACTCCGCGTCATATTATTTATTATCCGCTAAATGTTGAAAATCAAATAACAGAAGTAAATATGCAATTGACAGATCATTCTGGACGACAGTTGGATTTAAATAATGAAGTCGTTACTTATTACGTGCACCTACGCGTTGCGTACGCGAACAACAGTAAACATATATTTTTGAAAGATTTGACAACAAAATTATACAACCTCAGATATAATGAAACAGAAAAAAAGTTTACAGAAGAAAAATAGTAGGAGGATTTTTCGGAAATATATTTACTAAAATTGTTGAAAATATCCCGGGATTAGCTCGTAAAGTTGCGCCAATTGCATTTGACGCGGGTAAAGCTTTTGCAACTGGAGCTGCATCTGCTGCTGGAACTGCTGTGGGACAAAAAATATCTGATAAAATAAAAGGCGAACCTAAGACGCAAGCCGCAATCAAACAAGTTATTTCGGAAATTACACCAACAAAAGAAACCCAACGCGCGATGATAACAACAACAAAAAACTTTTATCACCAAAGGGCGAGCAGATTATACAAAATTTAATA
>JAECUM010018047.1:0-21332 GCA_016617855.1 Megalonaias nervosa | reverse complement strand
ATCAACAAGATTCCCAGAGGCAATTCCTTTGAGGAATATTAAAACTAAAACTATAGTAAAAGCTTTGATAAAGTTTTTTACTCAATTTGGCCTTCCCAGATCTGTTCAGTCGGATCAAGGGTCAAATTTTATGTCTGGAAATTTCCAGGAAGTTATGTATGAATTAGGCATTCAACAATTCAAATCTTCTGCCTATCACCCTGAGAGCCAAGAGACTTTAGAAAGATTTCATCAGACTTTGAAGAATATGATTCGATCATATTGCCGTGATACGGGTAAAGATTGGGATGAAGGCATTCATTTACTGTTTGCTGTTAGGGAGTCAGTTCAAGAATCTTTAGGATTCAGTCCTTTTGAACTAGTTTTTGGACACACTGTGCATGGACCATTGAAGTTGTTGAAAGAGAAACTTCTTTCTAATGAAGATACTGAACTTAATCTTCTTGATTATGTTTCTAATTTTAAGTATAAGTTGTCAAATGCTTGTGAGGTCACAAGAGCAAATCTGCACTCTATTCAGTCAAAAATGAAGTTAAGGTATGATAAAAACTCAAACAAAGGAGTTTTCAGCCTGGTGATAGAGTTCTGGCTCTCTTGCCCATTCCACAAAATCCTCTTCAGTCCAAGTATTATGGTCCATACACAGTTGAAAAGAAAGTAAATGATTTAAATTACATCATAAATACTCCTGGTAGGCGAAAACAAAAACAACTTTGCCACATAAACATGTTAAAGGAGTATATTGAGAGAGATAGATAGGTATATCATGCAATTAATTTAGATGTATCTGTCCCACTCACTGAGGATTTAAGTGAAGGAATTCAATTGGACTCTACTGATTTTGGAGCGACAAATTTTTAGAATTCAGAAATTATGAATAATCTGGACCAGAAACTTTCACATTTGCAACAGCATTAAAGGAATGAACTTAAACAGTTCTTATTTGAATATGAGCATTTATTTCCAGATGTTCCTATGAGAACAAACAAAATTTTTCATGACGTTGAAATTATAAATTCCAAACCTGTGAAACAACACCCATACAGAATGAACCCTCTCAAACAGGAATACTTGAAAAAGGAAATTTAGTATTTGCTGGAGAATGATTTCATAGAGCCCAGTAAAAGTGATGAGTTCACTATGTATGCTTGTTCCGAAACCAGATAAAACTTTCCGTATGTGCACTGATTGTAGGAAGGTGAACAGTGTGACTAAGACAGATTCATTTCCGTTACCAAGAATCGATGACTGCTTTGATAAATTGGAAATGCCAAGTATGTCACCAGATTTGACCTTCTGAAAGGATTTTGGCAAATTCCACTAACGGAAAGGGCAAATGAAATTTCGGCATTCATGACTTCAGATGGACTTTATCAATATAAAGTAATGCTGTTTGGGATGAAGGGTTCACCAAGTACCTTTTAACGTTTGATGAATATGATTACCTCTGGTCTAGATAATTGTGATGCTTAATCGATGATGTCATCATCTACAACGACACCTGGAAAGAACATCTAGCAACAATTCGGAAATTCTTTGACAAACTCACTGATGCAAATTTGACAATCAATTTATCCAAAAGTGAGTTCTGCTGTGCTTGTGTAACATTTCTAGAACATATTGTGGGACATGGACAAGTTGAACCTATAAATGCTAAGGTCAAGACTATCTCTGATTTCCCTGTGCCTGTTAGTAAAAAGCAACTGATGCGATTTTTAGGTATGGCTGGATACTATCGGAAATTTTGTTCCAATTTTTCTAATATTGCTGAACCTCTGACAAATTTACTGAGCAAGAAAAACAAGTTTCCTTGGACTGACAAATGTCAGGAGGCTTTTGGCAAGTTAAAGGCCATACTTAAAAGTACACCAGTTCTTACAGCTCCAAATTTCAGTCAATCCTTTAAACTGTTTGTTGATGCAAGTGATGTTGGGGTTGAAGCAGTATTGATTCAAGAAGATAGAAATGGTGTTGATCATCGAGTGTGCTGTTTTTCTAAGAAATTAAATAAGCACCAAAGAAATTACTCAACAATTGAGAAGGAATGTTTGGCTTTGATATTGGCATTACAGCATTTTGAAGTTTTAGTTCAGCTCCTTCTCCGATTGTTGTGTTTAGTGATCACAACCCCCTTACTTTCATCGACAAGATGAAGAACGAAAATCAAAGATCATTAAGGTGGAGTTTGTTGTTACAGGAATATAATATTGACATCAGGCACATCAAGGGAAAAGACAATTTAATAGCAGATGCACTTTCCCATGTATAGAAATATTATTTCATGTACACTTTGTATAATTCATAAGAGTTCTTATGTAATTTTCATTTTGCCTCATGTATAATTAACATATGGTAAAAAGAAAGCTTTATTATAGAAATCTTTCTTTTTCTTTATGGGGGGAAGTGTTACATATATGTAATTTAATTACTTGTGTGTTAGTTTTAAATTTCTTTTTTATTTATTTTTATTTCATTACATGTTATTGTAATGATAACTTTATTCACTGGATTTGACATTTTTCCAGAAAATTCAGTTCAGTTCTGTTAAACCTGATAAACACGCAGTAGTTTGAAACTTTGTATCTTTTGCTGACTTAGATTCGGAGCCAGTTTCTGCTCTGTAGTAAACAACTTTTTAAAAACAAAATTATTATTGAATCTTATAGTAAGATTCGTTCAGTACAATCGAATTCGTCCATAGCGGACGTGACAGCTGGCATATAATGTTACTACGTTGCTTGAAAGGAAGTGATCACATGACCTATCAGGTGATCCATTTTGCTTTTCATTTAAGGCTTTAAAATTGACATATCTTAGTGATTTTTGGTGAGTCATAATAAATGCCTTCGGGCTCAAAGGTATTTCTGTTGTTGCCAGTTTGAATCGAATTTTTTATTTAAAATAATTTATTTACCCTGGAAAATACTTGTGCTCATCAGAATTCTTGGACCAAGACATTTACTAAAAATTATTCAGAATTCTAAAGCTGGAATATTATTCTTGGTGATTCAACAAGGAACTGTTGACACGACAACACAAAACAGGTTATAGAGGACGTCATCGCCTTCCATCTTGGAACTTCATCGGGATTCAAAATTTGACTCACTTAGAACTTTTTAGTGATAAGACTTATATTTTTAATTATTGGATTAATTTTTGGATTTGATTCATAAACCGTATTCCTTTTTCATATTTTTACCTTGTTTTTGTAGGGAAATAAATTATTTTGTTAAATTTACAAAGCTTGTTGGCTTCACTCTTTTCTTTGTCACTTTTGTATGAGCCTAGTGTTACGTATATGTAATTTAATTGCTTGTGTGTTAGTTTTAAATTCTCTTTTATTTTATTTTTATTTTCATTATATGTTATTGTAATAACTTTATTCACTGGATTTGACTTTTTTTCTTCAGAAAATTCAGTTTTCTGTTTTGACCTGATAAACATGCAGTCTATTGCTCAGTTATATTTTTAGCTAACCTAGTTCTTGACCTTGGTGCTGATTTTGTAAGCATGAATGAAAATGATTGGTCATTACCAAGGTCATGTTCAGCCCGCGTGTTAGTCTGTTGTAAACAGTTCTATTTTTAAATTTATTTCAAGGGTGGGAATCTGATTCTTAGATAGGCTATTCAAGCCTACATGCAAATTGGCATTTTTTGTACTGCACTGTTTAAGTTAAGTGACCATGTGAGCCATCATGTGATCTAAAATCGTGGGTTAAAACAGACATTTTCTAGTGGATTTGATCAGTCGTAAATATATACCTTCGGGATCAAGGTATTTGTCTTGTTGTTGCCATTTGAGTTGATTTTCATATTTAAAATAATTTATTCACTCTGGAAAAAAATACTCTTCTTCAACAAAATTCTTGGACAAAGACATTCACTAAATTATTTGGAATTCAAAAGCCGGAATTATATTCTTTGTGACTCAACAAAGAACTGTTGACACATCAACACAAACTGGTTATAGAGGACGTCATCGCCTTCCATATTGGAACTTCATCGAGATTCGAACTTGGATTCAATTAGAACTTTTTAGTGATAGGACTTATATTTTTGAATTCTAGGATGAATTTTTGGATTATATTCACAAACCGTAAGTCCTGTTTCATATTTTTACCATGTTTTCTAGGAAATAAATTATTTTGTTAAATTTACAAAGCTTGTTGACTTCACTCTTTTCTTTTGTTACTTTTGTACGAGCCTACATGTAACACTAGACATGTAACAACACACACACACACACACACACACACACACATACAGGGTCAGTTCAGAATGGTCTGAAGATATTTTGCCTTTGATTTGTGTCTAGAATATGCATCAGGCATTTGAATGTCTTTTATATGTGTGAATGCATTCATATATGTGTATGTGAAACTTCCTCCAGGGCATGGGCTGGATAGCGATTTTTAAAGTCACACTGTATGTTGTAAATGTAACCATATTAAACCAGGTTGTGGGCTGTAGGTTGCACATGCCTGATACATGCTTATAGACTTGTGTTTTATTGGTTCATCTCATCGTCATCCATTCTCAGATAACAGAACTGGATTCTAAATGGTGCTTGAGTACAGGTCTCAAACCACTCAATCTCTCACCACTCAATCATTATTATTATACCCACTGAGGCAGGTAGGTTAATGCTGTTCATACATTGTGTTGATCTTGAGGTTGCACATAAATCATAATGTTTATGAGCTTTAGAATCTTTAATCATCATTTGTATTATTGTTCTTGTATTCAGATATATTCCTTGAAAGCAGTATTGTAATGTATTCTGTGATGAAGGTATTCTGTTCATGATTCTGAGTTCTGCTTTAGACTATGGTCATTTGTAAACAGTGTGTTCTTGCAGCATTTGAGGTTCAAGGCCAGTCTTGTTTACAATTAGACTAGATTTTTTCCATTGAATCGCTACACATTCTGATATGATATAGGTAAAATGAAAATGTGTATAAATAGGGGTTTGATAAACAAATGACTCATTCCAGTTTTAGATCATATGTGGAAATCCATTTGTAATCAGAGTTTACAGTTGTGTTGTTGAAATCAGATATGATTTGAGATGAATTATTTATTTAAAACATTCATTAGAATTACTAAAGTGCTTATTGACATTTGGATTAATACTTTACTTTGTATTTTTCATTCAGAGACATCCTGGATTGCATCATTGTGTTATATCAAGATAGTCAAGACTATTATAATTCATTTAGAACATTCAAAATTTTGGACTTAGGACAGTTAGGATTATTTGGAATTTATTTCACAATATTGTTATATTTTTTTTATTGTAATGAAATAAATTGCTTGTTGATTTTACCAAAATTTTTCATTTCAGTCTATTTTAATTAGATATTATAAGACTAGAGTTATAACAATATGTCTTAACAGTGTGACCTATAAGCGGAGGAGGAAGGGACCTCATCATCATTTCTCACTCAGATTCCTTCTTTGGGTCCCTCGGGACTCTGACAGGCAAGATTAATTCTTCAGCTTGGAAGGTGGGTCAGTATCTTCAGAGACATAAGGCCCATTTACTCCTGACAGTTGTTCCAACTGAGTCAGAGTTTTTTAAGAGTTAGGTCCAGGGCCCCTCCCAAGGAACTTAGCATGCAGTGAGTGAGTCACACCCTCTCATGGGGATGAACAACATCCTCTCCATCATCAGTTTTCATAGGGCAGAAAGTGAGCTGCACATATGCACACACATACAGGAGGAGCAATGCCCTCACTATTCCCAATGAGCTGAAAATGAGTCAACCCCCAACAATGAGGGAAGAACAGCACTCTCTCAGAACCCTAAACTTGTTAATAGCAACAGGATTGGGTCACACTGTAAGGGGAGCTGCAATCTATGTATACAAGATCTAAGGAAGGGTCTTCCTGCAGATCAGAGTCACCTGACCCATAATTAATTCTGTGTTCCAGTTGCTGGTCATTGGAGCCCCCTTGGTATGGGGATTGGGATCAAGATGAGACCCCCCCTCTTGTCACACTACTGTTGAATCAAACCTGCTAGAGACTAGATGTAGGTGTTCATGCACTATGCTATTATCCCACTCAATCCTGTTGTGATACTGGTTCATCCAGTGCATGGAAGTGGGGGGGGGGGGCCAAAATTCCAATCAAACAACTTTTTGTATTGGTAGAAGGATCCAGAATTAAGTTTTGCAAGAGATACAAGAATTTCTTGATGTGCCACTACAGGGATAGTTCCTTCCTTTTATGCAACCATGGGCTTCATGGCTTTTTCCTCATTCCACAGACCAGCATCACCCTCTTAGAAAGTAGATTAAAAAGTGGGCAGGCCCTCATTTCCCAAATGACCCAGGTAGGTTGTGAGATGCACTTGCCCACCTACTGAGTCTGTCACCTGGGATGGTCCTCTAATTCCACATGAGGAGTTACTGGACATAGTTCCCCTTATCCCCATTTCTCCAGAAATTAACACTTGGTCACAAAGTTGTGCCTCCCAAGAGTGAGAGCAGTAGGAAGATGTCCTGTCCTGTTAGTCCAGTTGGATTCACTAGTTCAGTGCAGACCAGATGGAGGTGGCATCTCTTTCTTTCATTCCTCATCCCCCTCCCAACTGTCATTCCATGGGGTGGAACAGGAAGAGGTTTGGTCCTTTGACTTTAACAGGGCAGTGAACAAAGTTTACTGTCTTCTATTTTCAGATTTGTGTCCCAAGCTCTTGGCCTTGGAAGACAGAACACTCTCCAGTTTGGAGAGACTCGCTGGGACTGCCTCCCACACAGATCTCCTATTCCTTCATTTGGCCATGGTCAAGGAAGGGCTCAAAGGTTTTGTAAGGACCAGGGGTTTGGTAGGCAGCGTAAGGGGCAGTCATTCCATCCCATTTTTCTACAGTGAGACCTCTAGTCTCTTAGGGTTGAGAGATGTGCATGGTCTCTTAATCCTCCACCTAGTATGCCTGAGTATCACAAGGTATATTTTATCAGAAACCTGTGCCTGCCTTTCAGTCAAGACACTTGAAGCCATAGAGTTTAAGGGTGAATCACTGGTCACCATAGACTTGCATGCCAGTCTTACTTCAGCCACCTTTTTCGGCCTGCAGGAGGACTCTCCATTGCCAGTACACTTTAATGCTTGCTGGAGGCAGTGGCTAAGACATCTTGACATGCCATGTTCATGTCCATGGCATAATCAGTAGAGCTTATTCACTTCCTCAGGCATGTAGCTTTGGACTCTTCCAAGGTCTTACTGGAGCAAAGTAAGAACTATCTGCAGGTTGGTTCTCTGGAGGCAAAGATCCTTTTCAAGGTGTCATTCCATCTGTGGCTTTCCACAACTTGAGGGACCAGCAACACTGGTCCATTGCATCTGCTTCTGGCCAGTTGAAAACCAGTTAAGAAGCAGGGTCACCCTGACTCCTCAGAGGGGCCATCAGTGAAGATTTTGAAAGCCATACGACCCCATCCAGAAAGCAACCCCAATTTATACCCCCTTGGTAGTTGTACCCTGGCAGGGGTTGCTGGAGAAGCCAAGTAAAGAAGTCTGCAGGCTCTTCTACGATTCCTAATCAAGGGGTGCAACAACCCTAGGGACTTGTTCTCTCTCCTGCAATGTTCCTCTTATTATGATTTCCATAGGTGCCAGACTATAGTTCTTATTAGAGGTTTGGTCAAGCATGACAGACAATGGGTGGGTTTTCTCAATCATAAATGCAGGATACCAGCATCAGATCTGGGAACTTCCTTCTCTGGGAAGGACCCCCATGTGGTTCCACTAATTGAATTTGGTGCAATTAAAGGAAGAGGAGCACTCCCTTCATCAGGAGGGTGCTGTAGAGAGGGTGTTCAGTGATTAGTTTGCCTGATCCCCCAGAACAGTGGAAAGTTTCACCCAACTGTCTAGCTTTCCACCTGAAACAAGTTTTTCTAATGGGAACATTCCAAGACAGAGACCATATCCTTTATCAGGAACATCACAAGGCCTGGCAACTGTGTGGTCTCCATTGACCTTCAGGATGCATTCTTTCACATCCCTGTCTTCCACCTCACAGAAAGTTCCTTCAGGTTGGCTTGATTTGGGAGGTTTCAACAGTTTTGCACTTTGATGGAATCTCTCATGTGTCTTGTGGTTTTTAATTAAAACCCTTTTTGAACCTTTCTTTCAAGACCTTTACTATCAAGAATGTTTTCTTGCTTTCCTTAGCATCTGCAAGACGAAGAAGCAAGCTTCGTACCCAGTCCTTAGAAGCAGGATATCTGCAGTTCAGTGGCAATTGTGAGACAGTTTCTCTCCATGCCTATCAGTTTTTTAAAGCAAAAAAGGCCTCAGCTTCGATAGGTAGCTCTTCACCCTGTACAGATCTTCAGTCTCAGTTTTATCTGTGCTGGTATCAACTTTTATGTTTTTATTTGACAGCTTCTAATAAGAGATAAATAGGTTTCAGCTGATATTTTGTCATCCACTGTTTCAAGGTGAATTGTGATGACAATCAAGGTAGCTTACTTGTCCCTTACCAAGATGGACCTTTCATCAATGAAGATTAAGCCTATGTAGTTCAAGCCTTTGTTAAATTATGGGCCTGTCTAAACTCATTTGTCTTTGGAGGTGTGATGAAAACCATGTTTTGGTCTCCTACCTTTGTCCATTGATGAAAATGATGCCAGTTTGACAGTAATATACAATACCATTTAGCTTTATTGAGACATGAATGTCTCAACAACCTTATTTATTGATATTCAAATTTACATAAAAAATATTAAAAAAATTATTTTGTCCTATTTATATTGGTCTTGTCTCTATAAAAATTTTCAGACCTTGTATCATGCAATTTTTGTACCAGTAGATGGAGTTTCATTTTTCCCCACACTGCAGGGATTAATTTGATTTTGCCAGGGAACAATAATTTTATCTTCCTCCATTCTTTTTAGTTTGTCTTGAAGCATGTGAAATTCCACAGTCTGAGAGAGGTGCCAGATTACCCCATGGCTCTCTGTCCTTCAAATCCAGGTAAGAACTTTATAATGAAATCTTTTTCGTACAGCCCTGTTTGTTAAAAATAGACCTCTTTGTAGCCAACTTCGTTTTTGAAAAAGTTTATTCTTGTGTTCTTACATGCATGGCAGATATTGACCATCTTTCAGTGCTGAGATTGATACATTACAGTCTATATTGTCTGCGTTGTTATGTGAGCACTAATCAGGCAGGGCATTTTCATTGTTAAAGTTCTGTGGGCATGCTTTCTATAATGTTTATGCACTCAACTGGTGTATTTAACCCTTTACATAGCATAAGTGCCTTTGAACACCTGTACTACATCCCAGTGGAAGTGCTTTTGGATGCCTTGGTCTGATTCACATACAGTTGCATTTGGATACCTGCATACAATCGGCATGGAAGCAAGTTTTAATGCCAGCAACAAACATCAGCCATTTTGAGCTTGTTTTTGTAGCACTGCCTTCAGGGAAAACTCCTGGTAGAAACTAAAGACACTGTGGAAAATGACCATTACATCAGATCACATGGTTGCTATTTATGATATTGTAATCTGCTATTTAAGGTAACTAGGTCCGATTCTCCACAGTCCAAAATATTTCCACTGCAAGTGAAAAATAGTTTCATGATGCTCAAATATACATGTCAAATGATACCATATGCCATGTATTAAAATTCTGAAAGTGTCAAATTGGGCAGACCCCTGGGAGGGTAGATTGCATCTCAGAGAGGACAGGACATCACCTAGGGAGGTGAGGGGATGGTACCAGACCCCCTAAAATAAGGCAATGGACAACATTGATTTTTAAAGAAGAGAAAATGCAAGAACAATTTAAAAGCAAAAGAATTGTCTCTAAGTTGGGCTTAATCCTCATATGAACTGACAAAAATTTGTTTGGCATTATTGAATTTTTTTTTCTCCTTTAAGAATAAAGACCATTCAACTAGAGATTGCCTTGATCATTCATTAATTTTGCAGACACAGATTAAAATCTTTCCTTTTATTCAACTTTGGGTTACAGCACTTATTTAAGTTGATGCTGCACTTTATCCACTTTGGTCGCATAGATACAGGTAAGTTTTCTATAGGTAATCTAGATACAGGTAATATAAGTTTTCTATAGGTAATCTATAGTTACAATGTCCACTTGGTAGTTATTAAAAGCAACACCTCAGTGACTTTACCTGTATAGGCAGTCTCTTAGCTTTTTCTTCCTGGTAAGTTAATACCATGTATTTTATATACTAGCATCCACTTTGTAATTATTGAAAGAGATGCTTCAGTATCTTTACTTGTTTAGGCTGCCTTGTGAGCCCTTGCTCATGGGTAACTTTACACAGTATAATGTGTAACCCAGTAACGTCCACTCCTTGGGTTCATAAAGCGGGATGTGTGGCACAAGATAAGTAGAAGTTTAAATGCTTGATGCACTCTGAGAGATGAAGACATAATCAGCACTGATGCAGATCATGTATGGCCACCACAAATTGTGATACAGCCTATTATTCCTAAGGTGTCTGGTGATGGGGATCCAATGTCACATATCCTTCCCTGGCACCAGAACATGGGCTTCTGCATAGCAGTCACATAGTTATTAGCCATGTCTGTCTATAGGTACTATAGTGGCATAGTGCTAATCATTTCAAAGCTGGTTTCAGTTCTTGCAAGAATTGCATTACAGCTGAAACAGAGTGTCTCATGGGAACATGCATTGAAATAATTTCAGTGGGGGCATCAATTCCTCCAAAAAAACTGTCTCTAAGCCCAAGAATTCCTTTGTCTACTGGGTTTACACAGTGTGTCAGTGGACCAAATTATCCTGGATCACCTGTTTATGAGACCATTAAAAATGATAGTGTTGTCCCAATAAAAGTCAAAGCAGTGTCCCTCTGGTTGCAGGAGAAGCTACATTGAAAGGGTATTCTTATTCTATCTGAAAATTTCTCAGAGGTGAATCATATTAGAAGGCAAGGGGAGCTTGATCCCAGGGCATATACAGTATTGTTTGGGATTTCTTAAGCTGATGTCATCAACAACATATCCACGTTCAGGTTTGTCTTTTTGCAGGCAGACTAAATACATTAATGGAGTCACTATCCCAAAAGAATAAACTCATACAACCGGAAAGGTCACTTCATCCCTTGGTTTTCAGCCGCATTGGTAACAGATTAACCACTGGTGAACCTATTTTTTAACAAGGTGGAATGCAAATTCCCAATCATTGTCTTACCAATTCTGACACTCTTTCCATAGATTACAACAGCTTGGACACATATGCTCACCCTCCAACACTATGATTCCAAAGATGGTAGAAAAAGCAAGAGAATCAATGTGTCGCCTCATCTTGATTGCTCCCCACAAGTGCGAAAATTATAAAAGTGGAAATTTCAAGGAAAATAACATTGTTTTCTCATCAGCTCAAACAACCTTGATGGAAGGAGTATCATGAATCCAGATCAGTTGAACCTGCACATTTAGACCATAATAAAAACAAGCCCTCAAGAACAAACAGGTCTCACCACAAGTTGTGGAGAGCATCACTCGGGCAAGAAGGCCTATCACTTTGAAAGTGTACAAGGAGAAATTGACAATTTTCTCAGTCATGCAAGTAAGAATGTATTTCTCTGCTTAAAGTATTAACTTTATACTATGGCTTTTCAACATGAAGAAGCTAGTTCCAGTCTTGGTGAAAGATTACCATTTCACATTCTCTGACATGCTGCATCATCACAGAAGAGAGGATATTGGACATAACAGACCTCTCGGATCTTCTGTGTACTTTGATTTGGCATGCCTGAAGGGGTTGGCTTTGTGCCCAAAGTTTAATTTATCACTGGTGCTAACATGGTTGAATAAGACACCATTTGAACCACTCCATAGCTTCCATAGCTAAAATTTTAGTCCAATGAGGACTGATTTGTGAGGTAGTGTTAATATTCCTAAGGTGTTATGATTGGGTAAGTATTATCGAAGAAACACATTTTAATGCAACAATTGGTATCCCCCCGCAGATAGGGATACAAAATCGGAAGTCTTATTTGACAACATGTAGTAATAATGAAACAAGACTGTGAGGCCTTCATTGTTTGGCAGCAACCTCAAGGATTGCTGAAACTACTTTTTACCATCATTAAAGGTTCTTATAGTTTTATGTTGAGACTTAACGCATTTGATCAGACCAATTTAAGTCAGACTTTAATGCCATCCAATCAGATGGCTGGTCCATTTGATCAGATCAATTTAAGTCGGACTTTAATGTCGTCCAATCAGATGGCTGGTCCTGGAATTAAGATAAAGTCTTGCCTTCAATTCTTTAGCTTAAACTAGGCCAGGCGCAATAGATTGTTTTCCTTTGTCACAGATGTATATATATATATGCAGTGGATCACACAATTCAGACTTTAACAGCACAAAAAATTATAGGTTTATCCAGACTTGTCAAATCTGCCATCAAGGTCACCTATGTTAATCAATCACCTGTCATGAAATTTTTTTTCAGTAACCTGTAGGACCATTTTCTGTAGAAATTAACTTTTATTAAGCAATCACATTTCTTTGGAGGCCATTTTCTCACTTCCAGTGTTGGGTGTTTAAGATGTACTTGGCTATAATATTGATTCTTTGATACAACTCGAATTTCACAATGCCGTTTAGATTTGCTAAGTTGTGCATGAGATAGTAGAAAGGACACCAAATCACTTTGTAGTTTTAAAATTTAACGTGAGGAAATCTTGTTCTGTTTAAAAAAAAAGAGCAGAGAAATTCCTTGGATTTGCGGAAATCCTTAAAATTTATGTCATCACAGAAATGGCAAGTCTCATTCAAGGAAAATTAAAACAATATTTTAATCGTATTTTAATTTAAGCTGCATATTGAATGTTCTTTGCTAAACAGGCAATAAAATGAAATATTCAGAAATCAGAAATTGAGGAAGAAATTTTGAGATATTTAGTGTGTCTAGGGCCAGATCTAAATACCTGAACCATTTTTGTTTTCCTCCATGAGATTCTGATAAAAATGAATTTTTTACTGTTTATATTTCAGAGATAATATAGTATTTTTGATCTTGGTCAGACTGCTTCAATTAAAAATATAAGACAGACTTGGCAGTCAACAGGTTTAACCCTTTTTTGGTTGTTGAAAAAAATCATTTCTGAACATTAGTATTGTTATTACAGCAAGTCAGATTGATGTGATTAAACTATAGGGTATATGTTATATGATGCATACCACATAAAGGAGATTGTTCTCTCCTCTTTTTGTTATTTACAGATTCCATTCTTGCTGTCACGATGATGATAGATCAGGTGATGGAGTTACATCCTGGCATCAAGTGGTTCCACATAGGGGCTGATGAGGTTTGGTGGTCTTCAGTTCTTTCCTCTCCGCTACAGTAGCATAATAAGCAAAAATATGTACATTGTGGTTACAGAAAAATAAGCATATCTGCATTGGCTTAACATTATAAAAATGTGTAATCATATATACTTGTTAAACAATTTTCATTGTTTAAGGCAGAATATCACTACTCCACCAGAAAGCTTTATATGAAGTTGAGTTGGTTCTAAATGAATATGATTCCGGTCTGAAATCCAATATGGCCAACACAGCAGCCATCTTCAAAAAATTGTTATAGCTACTTTCCCTGAATGGATGGTCATATCAGCATGGGGTTTTCACTCAAAGACTTTTTATGATGTCTAGTTAGTCCTAAATAAAAATGGTGCCAATCTTGAGTTCTATTTGGCTGCATCAGCAGTGATCTTGTGTTTTATTATTGCTATATTCCTAAACAGAAAGTAATATCACTATGGGTTTTTCACCAAAAGGTTTCTAATGATGTCTGGTTGGTCCTAAATGAAAATAGTACCATTTGGAGATCCAATATGCCCAACAGAATAGCCATCTTGAGAACTTGTCATCGCTACTGCTTCAAATATATGGTCGTATCAACATGGGGTTTAACTAGAACACTTCTTGTGATGTCTGGTTGGTTTCAGATGAAAATGGTGGTGATCTTATTGCTACTTCTTCTGTATTGATGGTCATTTCAACATTGTGTTTTAACCAAATGACTTCTTGAGTTGGACCTAAATAAAAATGCTGCCATTCCAACATCCAGTATGGCAGCTATCTTGAAAATCTTGCTGTTGCTACACCATGGAAAGGCATCATGACATGGGGTTCCAATGGAAAACTTATGATCTCATCTAACTGGTTCTAAATTAAGATGGTGCTAATTAACCTCTAACATGGCTGTCATAGTGGCTCTTTTCACATTTTGAAAATCTTGTTATCACTACTCCTCCTGATTGAATGGTCATATTGACATGGGGTTTTCATCAAAAGGCTGATAATGCTGTCTTGTTGGTCCTAAGAAAAATAGTGCCAATCTTATATCCAATATAGCCACCCAGTGGCTAATTTGAAAATCTTGATGTTGCTCAAAAACTTCAGAGATGATTTGAGCACACAGCAATTAAAATGAATAAATGGTTTCCTCTTAATTCCTATAAATTCTGTTCAAGCAGTGAAGCATCAGTCTCTTCAAGAGACTTGTGCTCAATTTCTTGTAAACATTTTAGACATAGACTTTTGTCTTTTATTTCTGTTTTTTAAAAAATTTATCACATTTAAGCTAAAAGTACGTGATGTAAACAAGTGAAATTTGGTATGCAAACTTGTATGAATATGCAGATGGCCTAATTTAATTTTCATTCTAATTTAGCAATTTTTCAGGTTAATAATTTTCTGACTTTAAAGTGTTTTGGACTGCTTTCTTCACTTTAGTCGTTCGTAATAATTGGGATTTTTTTTTCAAGACTTAGTATTCTGAAGAATTCTTGTACCTTATTTCAAACTAAAATAAACACGGGACAAAATGAATATGAAGTGACCCCCAAAAATCATATTTTTATAATAGAATTTTGTTAAAGCTGAGGAAAGGACCTTGCTGTGTGTTTTTTAATATCTGAGGTTTCAGTTACTAAAGCCAATGGTGAGTTAAGACTGGATATAGGCTTGAGCAGGTACAGTCAGTTGATTGCTGCCATAATGTTTCAGATGGAGACAGCAAAGTCCATTCCTCTCTCTCTGTAGCACAATGAATATGTGATCAGTTACAATCTGTCCAGCTTGTATTACCACATATCTAAACATGGTATCCCACAAGCTTCACTCTATGGTGCTCTTCAGACTTAGACTTGCTGGTGCACCATAAAATCCACAATCAACCAGTTTTTCCCTCTGCTACAGTGTGGTAGTGTACCAATTCTGCACTCCTTCCATTTGGTTTTGACTTCAGCCCATAGGCCCACAACAAAACAATGGACTGCTCCATGTTCCACTTCAGGACATCCTCCTCCACACATACCTGTCAACTCTAGTGCAGGGAGAAAACAAAACCTGAATTTTGGGCTCATTTCAGGTCTTCCTCCCAATCTCATAATATCTGCTGACTTTTTTTAAGAGAACTCCCAATTATTTAATACACTATGCCTGCCAGTTTTCTTCTACATAAATAGCTATATTGTATGGAGTCAACAGAAGCATGTTTCATTTTATAACCTGTGTATATTCTTGTGTCTTAATTACACAGCACACTTTTCACCTGACATATACTGGGAATGCTAGCTAAAATGCAGGACTCTGATCAAGTCTGGTGTGTGCCAAATTGAAAGAGCAGTTAGCATACCATGGAGTAAATATTTATGGGATTGATCAACATTTTAAAGATTATCAAAATGCTGAAAGCTCACCTGATAAGAATGATCCAAAGTGGGTGAATGGAAAGAAGTATCTGTGTGAAGTAAAACCATAATGGTTTGGCAGTACCAGTTGAATTCACAAATCTCAGCAGGGTCAGCAGCATGTCTTTTGGTTGTTGTCAAAAATGGCAATACTTGGTGAAAATGATGCTTAAACAATGCTGTGAAAAAACTCAATATTTTATGTCCCAATCCCCTTGTTTTTATTCATCTCCATTCTAGGCTTTTGAAAAGTTGACAGGTATCCACAACCAATATTCTGAAAAAAACTCTTGGGGAGTTCAGTTTTAGTTCATTATATGAACAACCTTCTTTGCCTGATTCACAATGCAGGGTGGATAGTCATTGTGGTGAAGTCAGACTTTGTCCCTTCTATACATTTTATTCATCTAGTTATGGAATTTCTAATGCTTATCATCCTGGTTTATCTTTCTCCCATATGCATTGACCATATCTTTCATGTGTTGCAGACATAATCTGCCATCTTTTCAGCAAGAGAGTGTCTTTATTTCCTTGGCTTGTTCAGTGTGGAAGCAGATTTGCTTTGTCACAGTCATCATTTCCTGTGTCTCTGTGACGAGTCTCTTTTAGCACAGTGGCATACAATCTCAAGTTGTTTAAAGCTCTAGATTATGATCTTGAGTAAAATCAAACATTTCCTGCTTTAGTGGCAAGACAGGGAGTAGTTAGCAGCAGGAATACCTTTAGAAGCTCCACAACCAGAAGTCACAGTCCATACTGCTACTGGACTTTGCAATGGTCAGTGGCAAGTGGTCAGTGCAAGAAAAGGCTGTTTACATCAATCTCAAGAAGTGAAGGCCCTTCTCAAGCCTTTCATGCTTGGGTGGAATGCATCCTAAAGAAGGTGGTTCTTTCAGTGTTAGACAGTTCAGTTTATAGTGAACTATCTCTTTAAACAAAGGGAGATGAAATAACTGGAGTTCTGTGTTATGGTATGGGAATGCTTCTGTTAGTGTTCGCAATACCATATACCATCTGTACTCACTTATAAGTTGAGTCAAACTGCAAACAACAAAGATCCTGATCTGCCATTGCATAATGAATCTGCATATTAGGTCTATGTTGTTTGTTCTACTGATTACTCCTAACAAACTGTACAGACCAAGATCTGTCAGCGCATTGTACACCAGCAGGTCTGGGTCTGTGCAGTTGCAGTTGGACTTGTCTTACAAGCGAGTATATACAGTATATACAGTACACATAGAAGTCCAACACATCTCAGGCAGGTTCAATGACCTGGTTGATTCATTATTATGGGGAGGCCAGTTGCTTCATACAAAGCGGATTTTTCATCCATCCATCTTTCATTATGGCTGATCGATATTAGACCTGTTTAGGGGGATGAAACAACAAACTGTCCATCCTCGTGTCTCCATTCCCAGACTAGAGGCATGGGCTGTTGACCCCTTAGAATCAGTATGGAGGGAATGCGGACCTGTGCCTTCCCTTAGTGGTTCTAATACTAAAACTAATCCAGATAATGAGAGACTACTATGCAAAATAGTTCAGATTTCCCTTCTCTAATGGGATAGGTCCTGCATCAATGTTCTGCTTGATCTATCGATACAGGTACCAAATACAATCATGTGACCCCCATATTGCACAAGTGGCTGAGGTTGTTAGTATTCCACCATATTTGGGAGAAACTCCTCCTTCATGCCTTGCTCTTTTCAGGGATGCCCTGCATGAAAAGGAGTTATAAACTTAAATGGAGAGAATTTCACAGCTGGATGGCCCTCCACTTTGAAGGAATATGAGGGAAAGTGGTGCGTTTGTATCAACTGGTGTCATATTAATGACATCACAAACCACTCAGCCTACATTCCCTAGTTGGTTAACTGCCTTTGTTTCCTCTTTGGGGGTAAAAAACTTGCCCTTGTCACAATGAAGGAATAGCAATCTGCGATTTCAGACATGCTCAGAAATCATGGTAAAAACATTATTGACTGTAATAATGATATTTCTGATCTACATGGTGTTCCATTCTGATGGCTTAGTTATGCTAATGATGCAACCTGTTTTGTTGCAGAGAAACAAGTTATTGTCTCCAGGCGGTGAAATTCTTGATTTACTCTTAAAGCTGCAAGACCTAGTACATACTCTTCGATGTTATATGAGGCATATAAAGACTGTTGCAGCAAACAAAAGGTTCATAATACAAGGTGGGAAAACAAGACATAACTCCACATGCACTGGTCGCTTGGCTAAAGTGTGTTGTTTGATCGGGATACTCTGAACTCTCACAGGAGGAGGAAAATTTCAGCTGACGATGTGCGAGTGATTTCCATGAGACTTGCTGTCAAACATAATGTCCTAATTTGAAACATAGTACAGTCAGTTGGCTGGCATGCTTTGGCATTTACTTTCTTCATTTTCTATCCATGTGACATAGCCTGCAAAGGAGAGAGCTGAATAATTTTAGGCCATTGGTAGCTGCCAAGACAATTATCATGGGCAACATTATTAAAACAAGCTGCAGTATCGCAAGGAACTTTTACATCTTTAAGTGTTTAGTAAAAACAAAACAAAACATGTACATTTGACTTCCCAGATATTGATATGAACTGATACCTTGTACCTTAAAAGAATTGAGAAGGTTGAAGTGTAGATAATATGAATGAAGGCTTGTACATATATATATATATATATATATATATATATATATATATATATATATATATATATATATATATATATATAAATTATAAAATAAACAACACCAACACATAGAATGTGACCGGTTTCGCTTTATTCATCAGACTGAATTCAAACTGAATTCAGTATCATTGATTACGTCATTAAATATATTGTGTTTCTAAGTGATCAATAATATAAACAATATGTCATAAACAAGATGACATCATACTTACATTTTTAACTTAATTGTCTTAGTCTTTAACGAATAGTTGACATGGAAATATGCATATACAGCACAGATTAATGATATTTTAAGACATAAAAATACATAAAACTGGATCTTAAAGATACGTAAATCTCTGTTGAATACTATCTCATAAACGTTTATGAATAAATAGATAGAAACAGTTTATTAATATTTTTATTTTGTATAATACACATTTGAATAAAATACATATATATAATATCTTGATATATTATTGACGAATGTTCACTAGTTTATCAGAAATCAAATTATATAAAAAAAACATTATTAAAAAATTATGGTGTGCATAATACTTATAATCATAAAATAAATAAGTATTCTATAAATAATTATAATGGAGAAATTATATGTATTTTATTCAAATGTGTATTATACAAAATAAAAATATTAATAAAACTTTATCTCTATTTATTCATGAACATATATATATATATATCTATATATATATATATATATATATATATATATATATATATATTGTTTTTTGGTTGAAATATTTCTACTATTGAAAAATATTGCTAATATTTTATGCCTTCTCTATGTACTTTGCATATAATACACTCCCAACTGTGAACAGCATAGACACTGGCTTGCCATTAAAAAATGTGCTTGCTGATCAGGGTCTACATTATTCCCTTGAAATTTTGAGTAGTACTACATCAACCCTGGTATGTACAGAAGTTAGTATGGTATGATGATGACATGTTTCTCTCTTCCTCAGGTATATCATATAGGTATATGTGAGAGATGTAAGAAGAGGATGGGAACAGAAGCTCTCACCACACAGCAGCTGTTCTTTGCTCACATCCGAGCAGTCCTGATGCACATTAAGAAAAATTATCCTTCTGTCACACCTATCATGTGGGATGATATGATGCGGTTTGTGGAGCTTCCAGTACTATTGGGTTAGTGTGTGGAACAATTCCATCTTTCTTATGCTATCATAGCTTGAAGCTGGGAAATCATGATTAGGTCTTGTTCATGTGTATCCTTTCAACCTTGCATCCATTCTTGGAAGGTTGTTAGCACTTTATTGGATATTCATGCTATTTGTTTGATTTTTGGATTTTGCATACATTTTTTGTTTACTTTTGGATTTAGACTTTTTCAATGCAAACTTCGTTAGCAGAAATGTGGGAAAATGGCTTGACCATGGCAGTGAAATTCGATATGCACATTTCATTTGACATGTTGATGACTTGATTAGATTTACATGTTATTTTCATCAATTTTACATTATTTTTTTTTAAGGGTTTTGGAATGTTGAGCTGTATTGGTCATAGTCCGTAGTCGGGAGGGCCTGTTTGCTGTTGTTTGTTCATCTATTAGCCAAGTTTGTTATTGCTACTTACTAATCCAGCTATATTGACAATTGCCATGAAACTGTATTCACAACTTTCATCCCATAGTCTAGCTGGTCCTAAATGAAAAAGTACCACTTAGACCTACTGCATGACCATGACAGCTGCAATCTTGAAAATCATGTAACTATTCCTGAACAGATGGGGTTTTCACTGAGTAACTTCTTATGATGTCTTGTTGGTCTTAAGTGAAAATGGTGCCAGTCTAACATTATATAAGGACACCATGGTAGCCATCTTGAAATTCTTATCACTACTTCACCAAAAGACTTGTTATGATGTCTAGCTGGCTCTAAATCAGAATGTTGCAGATCTGAAATCCAGTCTGTCCATCACAACAGTCATCTTATTGCTATTCCTCCAAAATGAAAAATCATGGCAACCTCAAGTTTGTTGGTCCTAAATGGAAATGGTGATAATGACATCTACTATGGCAAGCAGTTTTTACCAAAAGACTAACTAGAATGTTTAATTGGTTCTAAATGAATATGGTGCTTATCTGATATCTATTATGACTGCCTTGCCAGCCATTTTGAAAATCTTGTAATTGCTACTCCTTCTAAATGAACAGTACTGTCAACGTGCAATTTTGGCCTGAATACCTTTTATGATGTATAGTTGGTACTGAATGAAAATGATGCTATTCATTATGGCTGCCATGGTGGTCATCTTCAAAATCTTGTAATCAGTACTCCTCCTTAATGGATGCTCATATCAATATGGGCTTTTCACTAAATGACTTCCTGTGATATCTAGTAGGTCCTAAATGGAAATGTTGCTGATCTGACACTAAATATGTCAAATAAGCCATTACAGTGGCCATCTTGAAAATCTTGTCATTTCTGCACCTCCAGAATAGATGGTCATTGACATAAAGTTTTCCTCAAAAGACTTCATATAAAGCATAGTTGATCCTAAATGATAATGATGCCAGTCTTACATTCAGTATGGCCACTATAGTTGCCATGTTGAAAATAATTTTTATTGTTCAAGAATATCAGAGATGGTTTCAGCATTCGACAGTTGAAAAGAAGAAATAGTTTTTTTCCTGGATTTGTGGGAATTCTTTTGGGCCATTTGGACATCAGTTCCATTAACTGACCTTTGTTCAGTGCTGTGCTTATTAACACAGTTTTGCAAAAACCAATTGACCCATGCAAATGAAATTTGGTATACTTGTTTAGATTAATATTAGATTTCTGTTTTTGGTTCTCTTCCTTTTCAGATGGGACATAGCCACATTTCCATATATATGTCCTTCATGCTTTTGTTTTTTTGCTATCACTTCAAAACCAATTTTGATTA